>JXOV01013056.1:7557-40676 GCA_001014945.1 Clogmia albipunctata
AAATTTATTTTAACAAATATTAATCACAAATTGTTATTATTAGTTGATAATGGCAAATGAATTTTGAAAATAAAAAATTACTGCTTTTACTGGGATTTGAACACATGATTCCAAATTTTGTGACGAGACACTTAACCAACTACGCTATCCGACGTCTCTCCTAGACCTATACTGCCCTAGTGTGTGGTGCTGAATGGCGGGTCTAATACACACTTTTATCCTATCTCACGCCATGGTAATCATTATATTGAAATACTTTATCGATAGCAAAAAGTTAGGGCCAGAAATTTTACGAAGAGGGGCGTTTTGATGACCACCATTCTTCTAATGGTACGTTATTGCACATCGCTGCAATGATCTAATTTATATATTTATATATGAATAAGGGCTATAATCCCTGAATGGGTCCTGCGTCCTTCATGCGAATTCACCAATATTGTGTTTCATTGGTTTCATGTAAGAATAATTAAATAATAATAATAAAAAATTGTTATTAGTGCCAGAGATTTCAACTGATTGATGTTTTATGATTACATATTCAAAGTTATATTGTATTGATCGAAATTGTTATTGAAAAATTAATATAAATCATATTTATCAGTATTGAAAACTAATAAAAATAATTTATTTCAGCTGACCGGGATATGGATAAATTCAAATCAATGTGGGTTTCATTTCTCAATGAACTCATTCATTTTCTACAATTGGAATAAAGTAGTGAAACCGATTTGCTAATATTAGCCACGTTCTAGCTATAAAAATTATTCGGTCAATTGCAGTCCCCAATGGTTTAATTACTAATCGATTGAGCGGATTTCAAGTTGTTTTTGATTGTACCAAAAAAAAATCATTATAGGTTTCTCAAACATTTAAATTAGAAATTTTATTATTGATGAATAGTCAAAACAACTGTGTTGTTACTTTAAATTGCACACTTTTAATAGATTAATAAATTAAATACTCAAATGAAATAAATTCCGTCTTATCAAATTTATAGATTTTATTTGAGTAAATATTAGATTATTCGAAATTGATATTTATCTGTTGGACTGACCTATTGAACTATGAAAGAAAATAACTCAATTACTTTCATGTAAGCAGTTTAATCTCATTTCTATTGATCATGTCTATTACATTGTTTACTGCTATTGTTTTAAGATATTTCCAATAGGGTTATTATGCATATTTTGTTGTAATGTGATATTTTATTACTTTTTATTATTTTTATTAATTTGGTTTTAAAATTAAATATATAATATTTATATTTTATATAATGGTTTTATGTTAATTTTTCCATGTATCAAATATAAGATTTATACTTCGAAAAGTACAATTTATTCAATGCTAAAGAGAACAAAGAAGCTGTAAGAATACAAAGTGGTGATATTTAGGAGCTATTTGACTGCTCCAAAATCAGAGAGATTTGAAATTAATGTTTGGAAATAAATAATAAGCGTAGTATATCAAAAGATATAAATGATACTAAAGCCATATATGCAAGCAAATATTTATTTTAAATACGTATATAAATAATAATATCCTTAAGTGTAGATAACATAGTAAATGACTCGACTCATTGTAAGAAACTGACAAATAAGTAAATATTTTTTATAGCATAATTGACAATTGCATAGCATGTCGATTAAACATTTTCGATTTTATGATTAGTAACAAGCATATTTTATCGTTTTTTTCAATATGTAGTACAAATATCCTATTAATACTAAATCAACAAATTGTTCGATAGTTGAGGCCGGTGATAAAAATTGTTATAAACGTAAATTTACACAAATATTAATTACAAAATCTTAGGGCAAGAAATAAATTTCGAAAATTTAAATCATTTCTCTTATTAAGAATCGATCCCGGTGTTTCCAATTCTTTAACGACTTCTATACTAAGTCGCCCTTCTTCTTCATGTGTCCTATACTCGTAGCACAGTGGCAATCAAATCGTTTTTCTTTTCTTTATCTTCTGTGAATCGAAACTGCTTCGCACAACTCAGCTCGTACCATTCCCTAAGGTTCTTCAGCCAAGATTTTCTTCTTCCCTGACAGCAATAACCTTCAATTTTTTCTTGCATGATTGTTTGGAGAAGTGTGTATGTTTTGTTCCGCATGATATGCCTGAAGTCGCCCAAATCCATAAAAATAATATGAAGTTGTCCTAAATTAAAATGGAACACGCGTTTTATCAATTACAAAAAATCTGTTTATTATCAAATATTTATTATATACATATCAAAATTTTCATTGTTTAAAATTTTAAAACTAAAACAAATTCTCTAAATTTAAAAAGTTTGTAGAAAGCATACATTTACCATAGTATGTCGACAAGGGTTTTGCACAATACATCTATAAGTTTTTTTATTTACTTTTTGTGCGAATAAACCCAAAATTTTTTAATTTTATAATGTAGAATCAATTCAATTATAGCTATGTTGAATTTTAACTCAGTATCTATTAATTTGACTTTGTAATACTTATATTTCGCTCAAATTTGAAATAAAAGACTACATATTGTATTTTGACTATTTTCTAGTAAGATAACTTAAGATAATAAGATATTTGTATTTGAAATCAAATCTTAATATTTATTTTAAAACTTATAAAGATTTGCATTTAATTTAAGATCATTATAAAGATTATGCTATTTTTATTAACACTATTTGAATTGTGAAATCGAGATTCGAATCTTTGGTGCTTAAAATTCAACTTGACATATTAGTAAATTTTGCATTTAATTTTTTATATAGTTTAAAGACTTCAAAAAATATTTTTACGTTATTATTTTATGTAAAACTGAAAACAAAATAAACTATTTCAATAATAGAACAAATTCTAATAAAATTAAAATGTGTAAAATATGGGTTCCGGTTTTTACCACATTTTTGCAAAGTCATTTTCGCACATGATATTCAAACGAATATATTTCTTGAATTAACTAATAAATTTAAAATTTTCTTATAGAATTTACACATGTAGAAGTATCCTAATATATTCCATTTTAAATTACGAGCTTAAGACTTCGTATAAAAATTTGCCAGCAATTCTTAGCTTTCAATTGCATTTCAGGACAATCCATATATGAACACTAGTTCAAACTAAGTCCAATTCAAACTTATAATAAAGATTTCATATATCAATTAAAGTTAGAAAACACACCGTTTACCTGAGATTTATGTATCTGTTTGTACTGGAAGTGGAGGAATGAATCAGGACAAACAGTGCCAAGAAGTTCCTGCTCATGAATATTTGATATCGAGAAAAGGGAATTCCTGTTTTAACGTAAGAATAGGGTTCGTCTTTTCTCCTCTTACACCGGTTCTTGGTAATTGATTATCAGCTATCAAAGGGAACAATTATTTGTACAAGAATATTCAAGTACTGATTTCCAACGAGCACTTGAGAGAGTCTAACTCTGTAACAGGATAACACACCTTTATCGGATGTTTGCTTTTGTATCTTTATTTTATCGATCCTTGCGTAGGAGACAAAGTTTTTGTTTGCCTTTTCCACAAGAATTCCTGCGGAGTTGAGAAAATTGAATCGTTTTCAGTTTATCGCACTATCTTATAATTACTGTCATTAAGTGCAAAATTGTTCAAGTTATACCTAATTCATTCTCGACTTTGCCACTTTCACGACTGCCCACGTTTAAAGCAATTAAAGCAAGTAATCTTCGAGTTATTTTATTAAACACTTGAAAGTCCTGACTATCTCTAAATTATATATATACCACAAATTGAAAATGCTTTCAATTTTAACTTTGCATATCTCTTGTCGTTTACTCGTATTCGATGTAAATATTATGCAAAATTTGATTCATTTCCTCGAAATGCTAAAAATATTAAAACCGCAATTTCTACCAAAGGAAAATATAGTCGCAATTTTCCTTAAAGAGAATACTCGTATTTGCGCTGAAATCAATTTATTAAAAAGGATTTTAAATGTTTTGAAATAAGTTACATAAAAGTAGGTAAATACATAACATTTACAATACAATTTATCAAAATTGTTTTAATAACAGAGAATTTTGTATACAAAGATAATTTTTTTTAAAATGTCATGAAATCAACTTAATTTTAAGTCGTTTGGAGTAATAAGTTAATTTGATATAAGTGTTAAAAAATGACCGCCAATAAATTACATAAAAATTGGATAATAAAAAACTGCCTTACGACAGCCTTCACTTTTTTTTATCTTTAATGAAAAATTATTATGAAACCCATAAATTGTAAATATTGCGACTCTTGTATCCGAGTAAATATTCCTTGATTAAATGCTAAGGAAACATCCTTGCTCATTATTTTTAATTTCCCTCCTTTTTTCCACGGGCTCTCCATCATTGGAATGAAAATGGACAAACAGAACAAGCAGAGTGTCATCAATTACGTTGAGAATGACAAGATTGTCCAGCTCAATACGGCAATCTTGAGAGAAATTAAACTGAATAAATTAAATGGGGCAAAATTAGAACCTATTTAATGGCAAATTAATAAAAGAATAAATCGACTTGTTTTGAGAAAGGCTTTGAATTTTATTACAGCCAATTACATGGTACTAGGCGAAATTCTATAGACATTGAAGAAATTGCCGTCTTGAATAAACATCTTGAGTAAATTTTGCCACACCAAACTTTTCCAGAGAGTTTTCCCTTATCCCTTATCCCTTTTATGAGCAAACAAATAGATCGTGCCAGTTTATGATACATCATATTTATGTTTGTCAAGGATAATAAAGTTATAAAAATTTTCAAATTAATTTCATTTAAAAATTATTCATTTTTGTTGAGGATATTTTCAAACCATCATTAAATTATTTATCGTTTTCTATGGGAACAAAAACTTTTAAGTGCTTCTAAATGGTTATCGTTTGTGATGGACGTTTCAATTTACGAGTGTGTACTATCGGCCAATTTTGAGTGATACAGACAGATATTATTTTAATATTATTAGTTGACGTAATAGACCGTCACTACCGTTGAAATGCGCATTCTGATGACAGTTTAACGTGTCAAAATGTTCTATTTAAAAAAAAATGTGTCGGCATCTGGTTATATATCAGAGATGGTTTCCACATGTACACGAGTTTTGTAAATTCCTACTTTAACAGATTAATAGCAAAATGGCTCAACTCAGATTTTAGGAATTCATTTTATCCTTGGTAACAAAGAATTTACTGAATAAAATTTTAAATAAGTCTTTCCTTGATCATAGTTTAAAATGTGTAGAAATTTTTTTCTTTTTCAATTATAATACATTTCTAAAATTGTAATAATTTTTTTACTAAATAAAATATAATATTACTTATTGTATATAAAGAAGTCATTAATAATTTCTTGTAATTACGTAAAATTGGAAATATATTAGTTTCATTTCGGTAATAAAATAAAAGAAAGTAATGAAGGTTTTTTTCAATGTAAAGGGGAAGTTTTCCATTAACTAAAACACACAATTTTAATGAAATGCTATACTCCCACGACCACATCCTTTTCATGACATTTTTCAAGATCGATTTGCACATCTTCGTTGTAAGCTTTGGATAGTTTTACGAATTCAAACTTTAAGGTCTTAAATTTTTTTTAGAAAACACTTAACATCTTCATCGATTTTAAGGCCGCTTACAACAGTGTCCAAAAGGTCGGACTCTTTACCGCTCTGAATCACTTTGGAGTACCGGTCAAACTGATAAGAATGATCTCAGCCACATGCTCTTTTAAAGTGAGGGGACGAATTTCCAGTTCCATCTATCCCGAGTAAGGCCTTAAACAGGGCGATTCTGTTTCGTGCTTGCTGAGGCTCTCCAAGGCGATACAATTTTGAGTTGAACCAATTGTACAACAATCCACCTATAGTCGCCTTCATAAAGTAGAGAAGGCTGGAATGGGCGGGGTATGTGGTCAGAATGTCCCAGGAAGCCACAGTGAATAGAGTTTTAATAACGGTGCCTAAAGGGGCAAGAAAAAAAAGACGCACGCGGCTAAGTTGGAGGGACAGCGTGAATTTATGATAATTTTTATGCATTTTTGGTGCATAAAATTGATATTATTACACTCAAATTTGTTCTGTCAAAGATGTCGACCTAGTTAAATAAGTAATATTTTATCTTAGTAGCTTAGAAGGAAAATACATTTTGACTTTTTTCATGCCTCTACAGTATAGTAGACTATGATTTATTAATTAATTTCAATTTTTTCCTATTAATTGACAAAAAGGATTTTTTTTTAAATCTATTAAAACCGATAGTTCTATTCGCCTGACAGAAACTTTTCTTAATTAAATGTGTTTAGACCTTAATTTAGTTCTGGTTGTCTTATTCTTTACTTCATATTTCGCGAAAAAATTGCTAATTGTATAAAATTTTGTAAAAACTGGTTGAAAAAACATATAACTAAACACTCGTATTTTCCATTTCATTCGGTTTCTAGAATTTTACTCGTGTTTATTTATAGTTCTTTTCCCCATCACGTTATTTAAACAACGTTATTACATGTGGACCAAATTTCGATCTGAAATAAATTTTAATAAGCAGATAGTCACTATAAGCGGAATCTTATAAACCAGATTCTACGGTGCATAATTTCATAATATTTTGAAAAAATAATTTCATCATTCTGCTTTTCAAAAGTTACCCCACTTTATTTTCAAATAGTGATTTTTCAAAACTGAAAATGTCACATACTGGCTTTGTGTTTGCAATTTGCATTACAGCTTATCGCAGTCATGCAGACCACTCTTTTCAGCTCAACGTTTATTTCATAGTGATAGCAAGCTGGAACTATTGTTAATGAAAATTCGCAACAATTTTAATGGAGACAAAAGTTATTACATTAGAGATTAAAGTTTCCACTGTTTGGATTTCATTTTAACTGTTTTAATAACAGCAGTTTTTTATAAGCTTACATAAAACAATTCTTTCATTAAATAAAGCATATTTTAGAAACCTTCAATAAATAAAAACAATAAATTAATACACTACCCAATTTGAATAAGAAAACAAACACATTTTTCGTTAATTCCGCTCATGCTTTTAAAAAACATCCAGCCCAAATATAAATAAAGTAAAACATTTGATTGTAAATCTAATCTGTCAAATTATACACCATAAATGATAACTGAAATATTAAAGTACAAAGCCGTCTAAAGTCTAGCCTGTACTCGTACTTTGATAATGAGGAAACTGAGGCCAAAAAGTATGATGTAGTTTATTTATTTGTATTCAGATCATGAGTTACTCATCTTTAATTTTAAACAGTTTGTGTCTATAATTAGACGATTCATAATTGGAATGTGGTATAACATTAAATAAATATATAATAGACTATAATTGTTGATGGCGTCTGTTAAAATCGAATTATTACTTAATTAATATGCGATAAATAAGAACGTGTAATGAATAATAATGAGATATAATTATGCATTTACGCATGTTAACATAAATGGCGCTTGTTTTTATACAATACTAGTTTTAAGAAAATTGTTAAAACTATTTTTAAAAAAATTCAAGGAGACTTTAATTAACTGATTGAAGTAGTTTTTCTTCCTCTTTCTATTCCCAAACTAATTCGCAAACGCCTTTGACCCATTTTCTGAGTTCTAATAATAACTTGTCGAGATCGGTCCAGTTACTGGGCTCGCTCCAGTAAATGATCAAATTTATTATTAATTTCATGAACGAGTAATCTCTATTAATTATGGGGGCCTTGATCCCAAAATAATTAGGCATGAGTTGGTCCATATCAATTAGACCTCTTGCCTCGAGTAAGAATTAATTCTAAAGTTCGTTATAATAATCATAATGATTTTGTTTTGCATTTGTCATATGTGCCAATCTAAAGTCATGTGCAAAATATCAAATATAACTGATTTGTCATGTGAAAATTATCAAGTGTAATTGATTTATGTTTTGAGAGAGAATATTAAAAATTGTTTTATAACTGATGACTTTTGTTAATAATTTGTTGTTGAAACACTTAAATTAGTTCAAAATATTTTTAATTAGAAAATAACAAGTTTTTACTTACCTTTCATTATCTATCGACGTACTTTAAAAAAGACCTTCAGAGAGTTTTAATATTAATTTTCAATAAAAGATGGCTTTTTCTGATTTCAACTTTTAATTTTATTCCATTTACTATAACTGTTGTTGCATTTATTTCTCCATAATAATAGTAATAATTAAAAATATAGTAATAAACATTTAACGATAAATTAAAATAATTGTCAGACCACATGTACTTGAAACACACACGCACAAGTGCTGTTCTTAAGATTCGCATTTCACTGATGATATTCCATATCAGCACAAGTAGACCTTTACCAATTTATTTGACCGATTGTGATTTATATAAGCAACTAATTGAAACAATTCAAATAAATTACATTTACACCTGCTCCCTGATTCCAGGTTTTAATCATGGTGGCCCACAATGGATATCCTGGAAACAAGAGAGAGAGGAGGAAAATAATTGAAATTGCTATTTGCTACTCATGCTCGATGGATATTGACGATTCTACTACTTCTAGATGTGATTTGGTTTGCTTCTGGCTTTCCTTTTTTCCTTTCCTTTGTCCTGAAATAATCACTGATAACAACGGCTCCTTTTTATGGCTGAATAATAATATTGGTAGGAATAATAAGTTTATATCGTTTATTTATCGAGTCAAACCCCGACAATAAATAATTTTTCTGCGTGTCTGATGATTTATTGCAAACATTTAATAAGCGTGGTTGGCCACGAACAAGGTAGCGTCTCCGACTGCGCCAGAAACACTTCCGGCAACGTATTTGCCCAAAGATGCCTCTCCGTTAGCCTGGAAAGAGTCAAAACGTAACGGATTAATTTATTAATACCGATTGGCTGGACTTCAAAGAGAACTACGTAAGAACCCGTTTATTAATTTCGAATGGTCTGCCAAATATTACAGAAATGGCAGACAATGAACACAAAAAAGACGTCTACTTTTACCAGTGATCATGACTCGTGTTATACGAACCTTTAACTCAAAATACGCGACCCACACCATTCATTCTTTAGCTGTTCCACTTTAATCAGTCCAATAAAATCATTTCTTTATAGAATATTAGGTACCAGAGCTGTTCTTCGGATTTAAAGTTTAAGATGCCATAAATTAAACAATTCTTTGAACTAAATCCATCCTTCTCAGGATCTTGTAATTAAATCTTTCTCAGAATTTATCTGTCCCATAACCAAGTTTGTCTAAGGATTTTAATTACGTAAGTTTGTTAATAAATTTTACCATTGTTGTAATGCAATTCTTCTAACTATATTGTAACATATGAAACGATGACGATTCTTTGTCACTATGTTATAGTTGTAGAAGTGCTCTCATTCCAATTTTTCGACATAAAGTTTTATCTTTACAAAAAAAGGATTACTGATCTCAATTGTCATATTTTCCCCAGTTTTAATTTAGTATTCGTATGGTAGTAAAACCTTACATTTCTTTGTTTCAAATGGTAGTTTATATTTAGATTTACTATCATAATAATTGAGATTTTTCAAAGCGATAAATATTAACCAAATTAGAACAAAAATTTCGCTTGATCGGACAAGTCGGAAATATTACTTTTAGCTCTTTCGTATCGAAAGGTTAGTGAAAATTTCAAATTTGTATGTCACTAGTGAAAAAAGAGAGTCTTAATCTACGAATAAATTTGTTTCGTAGTCAAAACGTCGGTGCAATTGTACAATTTTTAATGCATTTTTATCGGCCAAAGAAAACCCGAAAGTCGTTCAAATAGAGACAAAAACGATAAAAATTTTTAAATTGGGTTTACGTGAATTTAAAAAAGGAAGTTCTGCTCGAGTGTCAAATCGTTTTTAACTCGTAAACGATGAAAAACTCGCCTAACAGTTCGTATTTCACACTCATTTCGTGGCTAAAAAATGGCACATTTTACATAAGTAGCATACATAACTATATCTATACCAATTTCATATAGAATGCACAAATTTTTATGTATTATTATTTATGATTTTATGAAGCTGTTTAAAATTAATCGAGTTTTTTTCAACAATAAAAGGCTTTTTAATAATAAGCTCTCACCAGAAGAAACGGCAAAATTTGGCTGAAATTATATTTATATTTTTATACGGCACAAATATTATTACACAAACCAATATTTTTAGTTTAAATTTTGTTAAAACTCAAATTTAAAGAAGGTTCACTAAAAATCAGATAATTGCCATTATTTTATTGGGGACACATTTTTAACATCAATCATATTTTAGGGCCACATTTTATTGTAAACAAATCTACACAAATTGTCAATTCTGTGAATGAAGCAAGTTGGTTACTAAGATTCATTTTCAATTAGATTCTGAAATTTGTATGAAATTTCCAGTCACAAACATATTTAAAAGAATGCTCCAAAAGATGAAACCGATTTGTATGAAAATTGGCCTCTGTATGTAGAATTACAAATACTGTATTGGAATAAATCTAATAAATATGAGAAGATATTTATAGAGTCGAATAATAACTGAAACGACATTTCCCAGATTTTGCTAATAATTATGTTACAAAATTTCCATTTCCCAGACAGTGTCGTTTGCCAACTACGAGTATAAGCTTGTCAACGACAGCTTCATCATAACTACTGTAATCCCGCTCTGAAAATCCGGAAGCGAATTTTCGCGTCGACAATTCTGTGTGCGAACGCCATCAATTGCATCGCAGTGAATCCCAATATTACAGATTTATAAATAGCCACTAATTGAGTGGGGCTCACCAGGAACAACACCATCAATAACGCAAACAACAAAAACCGTTCTCGGGCGATCTCTGATAAATATTTGCATTGCATCAGTTCAAGTGTGATGACTCCAATCGATGCACTCAATGTTTATTGACGTGTTCGGGTCAAGGATACTATTTACGGTAGTTGGATCTATGGATATTATTCATCGAAAGTCTACTTTCAGTTACTTAATAGAGTGGAAATAGTAAAGGTGTTTATGTAATTTGCAAGAAATATTGTTATTTTTAACTTAATTTCATCATTTATAGATTTCTATGAAATCGTAAAAATGTAAAACCCCCTTGTACAAAAGTTTTTACGATTGTGATCATTTTTAAGAATATCAATATTTTTCTTTTAAATGAAAAATTGTTTAGATGGCAACCACGTTTTGAGCAATAAAACAACTTGTATAATTTAAATCTTAACTTTATATCCCAAAATATATGACTAGGAATTAACGTTAAAAGCGTAAATATTTTTGTTAATATGAGGAATATTCAATATTTGAATTAATACATATTTTTAATTAGGCAATATAAGATATAAATATCATCTTATATGTTTATTGTAAGTATTCTACTTTAAGCATTAGAATTTAGCACGAATGTACTTAATGTGCACTTCTAAAGTAACTGCTCTATTTTTGTAAAATACTTATAATGTTTTGTAAAAGGTTAATCTTGTCCTTGTTTACGATAAGATTGGTTTACTTATTAAAAAAATTAAAGACAAAATAATCTCTATTGAAACTCTTTGAACACAGTCATTTAATTAAATTTTTTTATTCGCAATATATTCAGTACTTTCCATAGTTTCGAAAAGTCCTAAGACGAGCATTTATGAAGGTAAGAGTTATTAAAATTGTGTTGATGATTGAGAATATTTTTAAAAGTTTTTTTTAAAATTTATGTCAGTTATATTGTAATTATAATGCTTTTACATTATAAAAAATATGATTTTATACATTAATAACATATTATCAGTTTTGTCCACAACTACTTATGTATGTATGTATGATTGGACCAAACAACCCATGAATGAGTTATAGCTCTCACTCATATACATTAGATATATATGAATGAACAACTACTTATACTATTCATTAATTAAAGTGTTTAGTTAGTTATAAAATAAAATGATAAAAAGCTTAAGAAATATAAATATGCTGGAATGTAGGCTTAATAATATATGTATATATGAAGGCCGGGGTTGCACAGAAATCAACTCGTATCGTCCCGGTTCAAGCCCTGATCAGACCGTAATTTTTTTCTTTCGAATATCATTACTCATTGACCCTAACAACTTTGTTCAAAATAAATTTAACAAAAAAATATTACCCCGGCATCAACTGTCTAGCAACTTGCATCGTCAATGCTATTCGTTCGACCAGACAGGCTTTTAAAGCTTGTATGGATTCTATAGAATTGAAGAAATAACTCGGATAATTCTATTTGTAATAAATTTGCTGATATACAATGAATAGATACAGATCAATGTTATGAAAGATATGGTTTTATTGTAGTGTGTTAATTCGGTTTTGGTGGCAAAAACCTGTCCATAAATAGGCTCTATATAGAATCATTTGTTAATGGTGCTAATCACATCATAAGAAATAAAGATTCTTAGATTTATTATATTCAATCGTCAATTGTAAAAGACTGGCAAATGAATAGATAGGGCATTTAATAACTTTGATTACGTAAAACCAGTTGGTTTGACCCAGACCGGTAACGGCTGTTGAGTCGTAGAACAAAAATATACGAATACATTAAAAACTCATTATACGATTATGTAAAAATATCACGAATAAGGAACTGTATTTTATATAGGGGACATCAAAATTTCACAAATTTTAGATTAAACCCTATATTTAAAGTTATATTCACAAATTCGTTTTAGAAAAATTTAACATAACGAACGACTTAATAAACCATAAGCAAAAAATGTTTTTCATAGTCGTATTCCAAAGTTAGTTTTATTGTGGAATATAAAGAGAAAAAATATTCACATAATACTCAAATTTCAATGGATTGACCTATATTGATATCTGATGAAATTTGATATAAAAAGTATTTGAATTTTCAACAGAATTTAATAATTGCTATCTGACATATTAAAAAAGCAGAATTTAAATGGCATTTGGGTTGGAAATCAAACGATTCCGGCAATAAAAAATAATAATTTATATTTTTAAAGCAATTTAAGTACAAGTTAAGGTATTCTTATAAAAAATAAAACATTCATATTTTCATGATTTATACTTAATTGAAGTAATTAAAATTAATAAATTTAATTGCCGAAATAAGGTAATTGAATTTGCTCTAAGGGCAAAAAATAAGTGTGAAATAAGAGCATTTAAACGAGTTAAGAAACGGATTTAATACCCGAGCAGGACATATTTTTTTGCAATTTCGTTAAAAATACACGTAAAACTGATTTAAACATATTTTCCTTTGACCGATTTTCGGTCTATGACCGTTATAACTGCATGGATTAAAAAACTTTTCAGTTTATAATATAAGATGGCGATCGATAGCAATTTGACTTTTAGACTAATTTGTTCGTAGATTATGACCTAGCGAAATAAAAATTTAAAATTTTCAATAGTACGATATAGTGACGCGTTATCATCACTCAATAAAATCGATGTCAAAAACGTAACTTTTCGATACGAAAGCGCAAAATAGTTATATATACCAAGTCGATAAGGCATTATTAAATCCTAGGGTCGGGTGTGCAATAGTTTTTTGTGCTACAAGGGTGTAAAGTCAACTGTTTTTTAACGAATGAAACGAGTGTGAAACATTCGAGCCGAAGGTGAGTGTTTCATTGTTTCCGAGTTAAAAAACAGGACTTTACACCAAAGCAGGACAACGTTTTTTACACTTCACTCATGAGCACTGAAATTTTTACAATTTAACATTAAAGTTCATTATTTACAAGGAAAATTAAAACATTGACATGTTTCACAAATGTTTCAAGTGAAATCTTAACTTGAAATGCTACCGTTAACGGTTGGAATTCCTCTTAAGTACTTGGTCATAAGGCAATTACCTATTTTATTGTGACATGAAACATTTGTTTGCTTTAATTAATGAAAAATTAATTTCTAATTAAAGCAATATAAATCTATTACTATAGTTTACTTACATTACAGTTGAGCATATTTACATATGATATTAACGTAACTAAATTATATGCAGATGGCTGTTGAAACGGTAAATATTAAAATTTTAAAACAGGAAACGTTAATTAATTTGGAACTTAATCATGGTCCTATGGCATAGCCGAGACCAATATTTTGTGTAGTTTAAGGGCAACAATGGCGACAAAATTTTGACTTTCAGACAAATTTGTTGGGTAGTTTATGACTTTTTTTTCACTAATGAAATATTCAAAATTTTCACTGAATGCCATAAAGTAAAACATTACGAAACTCAAATGGATATCGAAAACCGTATGTTTCGATACGGAAATACATAAAATATATAGTGTAATAAAATCCTAATTTATATTTAATTAATAAAATGATAAGAATCGAATGACTTATAGTATGTATCAAAGATAGTGGTAATTGGAAATAGTAACAATAATTATTAGCATTTTCTAACTTTAAAAATTAGCATTTTTTATTATTCGTTTAGATAACCAATACCAAAATTAAGAATCAATAGTTAAGTTATTGAGATAAAAAAACCTAGCACCTAAAACATTCATGTTTAGAAACAATTGTAACATGTATCATACTACCGTGCTCCATAACAGTAAAGAATATATTACAAACATTCCATTACCAAATAAAAAATTATTACATCAAAACCAAAACAAAAATACTTTCCTGATTTCTGTTCATTATAGACTGACCACCTTAAACGGGTTAAGGTCAGCCTGGAGTTAATAACATAAAGGTGCTAAAGAAAGGAAGGAAAAAACGGTGCAAAATAAAACAAAATAAAAGGGTTTATTAAATTTCAATCATCTTTTTCACTTTTTTTAAAACACAAACTTTAAAGAAAAATAAATGCAGCAAAACATGCAAAATCAAACAAATCATACAAAATTACATATACAAAAACTGTGTTTGGGATGCAGGAGTGTGTGTCTGTAGTAGGGACTTTCACCACTGTGTATTGTTTCTCAGGACACAGAGCAGACTCTGCATTTGACTTAGATGCTTGGGAGAGGAGGATATTCATTCGATTCTATATAAAAGTTTAATAGGCATGTGCTTTAACGAAGAGGCTTGCATTCGCCGCATATGATGGAATCGATCCAGCCACATATTTCGCTTGACACGCCAATCCATTAGCCTGAAAATTTTGCAGATAAAATTTAGAACCACAAATTCATTGCCAATTGTTTAGATTTAAAGCCGATATAGGAGGAAAATGATGGTGATGGATTTTAAAGGTAAAATCAGAATCTCGATTATAATCACCTGAATGGTAAACCTCTAAATTCGGAAAACCCACATGCTAAATTGGATTCCCCACTTGATTGACAGTTTCTGTTGAAGCAATTAATCGCTCTATCCATCTATTTCAGAACCAGGTTTAGATAGAGAATGGAAATATTGTCTTGCCAGCCTACGACATTCAATTTAAAATCTAATTGAAAAATTCACCTTTAATCTCTTCCCAGACTAAAGTCATTGGACATATAAAAATTAATTGAGTCAACGAAGAACAGCTGCCCTCTTTATTCTTTAACACCAGAGAGGCTATACGAGCTTTACACTCTGGCCAATAATAGAATGGATTCACGTTTTCTCCAGTCAATAAACTCGGATTTAAAGACTATTCTTTCCTCGTATCCAACAGTTTTTGATAAATGAATGTAGGACTTTTATAGCAATTTCGCACAATCAATTTAATTCTGTTTAAAAAAAACAATAGTCTAATTCATGAAAAAATTCAATTGAAAAGCATTTAACGAATCTTATTCATTCCAAATTCGCGTGAAAAACATTGTTGAGATGATTTTGCAATACTGGGTGTTTGTTATTCGTCAAATTTGCATAGAATGTCGTAATTGTTTTTAAAAATAAACCTCCATTAAAATTAATCGACGTTTAAATCGGTTTATTCAACTTTCTGACGCGAAAGAAATTGAAAATGGGATTTTTCCACGACGAAATCCAATATTCGATTCGAATTATCGGAAAAATTACCTCTCTTTTGTGTTCATTGCGACGAAATGAAATAATAATACGATAATCACTCAAGATTCAATTTTGAATGAAAAAATCCAAAGACGACCGTTAAAATTACATTAATGTCCAACAAAAGTTGGTAAATGGTTAAAAGTTTAAATGCAATTTATTTGCGGAATTTCCGCCGTAAACTTTCAGAGAAAAGCCGCTTTTGTATTGCGAAAATGTTATTGCATTTGATGTTTTTATTATTATTTCAATCAGTGACGAAGAACGATTCTGAAATCGTCAAAGAAAGTTAAAATTCAAATTATGTATAAAATTAATTTTACATTCGACAAATGGAAATGTTTTTGTCATTTGGGTAAGAATATGAACTCCTTTAGAGTTTACTAATACAACAATTAAATTAAATACGAAATTTAGCTTAAGAAGTTTAAAAAATAAAAGAATTAACGGGGTTGAAATCAATTTGTTCGTAGATTATAACTTTATTTTTTTCACTAGTAAAAATGTGGCACATTACCAAACTCAAAAAAATAAAGCATCGCCATGAAAAAGAAACGGCTTATTTTTTACTGGTATTATATTTTAAACGGCACAAATACTATTACACAAATAAAGTTTTAAATTAAATTCTTGTTAAAACTCAAATTTTAAGAAGGTTCACTAGAAAATCTGATTACTGCCATTATTTTATTCAGGACGCATCCCATTTCAATCTATTTTAAGGACCAAATTTCAATTTTAAAATCAAATGACCTTTTAAGACTACATTTCGGTTGAAACAAATTGTCAATTCTGTGAATGAAACAAGTTGGTTACTAAGACCGATTTTGAATCGGACTATGATATTTGAATAAAATTTTCAGATACAAACACTTTTAAAAATAATGGTCGAAAAGAAGAAATGGGGTTTTGACTAATTTGTATGAAATTTGGCCTTTGTTTTTCTACATGGCGATGCTTTAATGTCAATAAGTTAACTTTTTATACGGTATTGCAAGAATATTACTAATGTAATAATGAATTTTTAATATTTTTAAATCTATAAAAAAAAACCGTTTCCGTTGGAGTTTTTCATTAAAATCAGTAAATCTTGAGTGATTATTAAAAATCAAAACCAGGTTAAGAACACCAAAACAGTCGTCTTACCTTGGCGCGCTTGAGGAGCTCGTTCTGTCCGGCACCGATGTTCTCTTTCTTGCCGGCCCAGGCGCGGAGCACGGAGGCCTGGAGGGCGCGTCCGTAGGAGAAGGTGAGGGCCCACGGCCTGAGGAGATTCACCTGGTTGATGGCGTTCAAGTGCACGGAGGCCTCCTCCTCGGACTGTCCGCCGGAGAGGAAGGTGATTCCGGGAACGGCGGCGGGCACAGTGCGGCGCAGAGCGGTGACTGTGGCGACGGCGACCTGCTCGGGGGTGAACTTCTTGGCGCAGCTCTGTCCAGCGGTGACCATGTTGGGTTTCAGCAGAGTTCCCTCGAGGTAGACGTGGTGGTCATTCAGGGCCTTGTAGACGGCAGCCAAGACGGTCTCAGTGACCTTCTGGGCACGGTCCAAGTCGTGGTCACCGTCGGGAAGGACCTCGGGCTCCACAATGGGGACGATGCGCTGCGACTGGCAGATCGAAGCGTAACGGGCCAACACGTTGGCGTTCTCCAAGATGGACTGGTAGCTAGGGGTGTTCTTGCCGATCTTCAGCACGCAACGCCACTTGGCGAAGTCGCAACCGTCCTTCTTGTACTGGGCGCAACGGGCAGCCAAGTCATCCAAACCTGGAATGGAAGGTAGTGGTTAATTAGCAATTTAAATTAATGAAACCAAATAAGGTGTTGTTTGTTTTAGATTTATATAAATTTGGTTGTTAATCTATTCAACGCTTTATATTATTAAGGAAATGTGTTTTTTGATTATAAATCGATTGTTCATTTCTTTATAAAATAAATATAAAATGTGATATGTGATATATTTTTTAGCAAACTTTATAATTTTAGTTAAGTATGGATTTTAACTTAATTTTTACTCATTAATAAATAAAATAAGAAATGTTTTCTACTATGATGTAAATTTTTGAAATTAAATAATGGCAATAACTTTTGGAATGAAATATGGAAGAGCGCATTTGATTGAAGCCGCAAATATTTTGGAATCGTATGTCCACCAAACTATTTTAATTTAACCGCGCATCCCCGACATCCGATTAGGGTTTTCGATACCGCATACAATTCCATGACAGAATCCGATTGAATTCTATTCCCTGAACCAGAAATTAAATCATCGCAGGCCATGACATTGGCAGAAAACGTGACTTTGTTGTGGGGTAGAATTCCCAGAGATAACAAAATTACCCAATCACAAATCATCGGCTTCAGATTTCATTCTACTAGGAAAAAATCCCTTTGAAGCTAGATTTATATTTCAAAGAAAAATTTCCAAGTTTTAATGAACTTAAATATAAATTGAATATAAAATAATAATAGTTAAAGTAAGAATATAAAACCTAATTTATTTAATTATTTAATAAATAACTGAAACGTAAGTACTACTGGGTATTTTAGATTATTGCTGCAAATTTCGCAAGGGAATCCACGTTTTATATGAATACTAAAGCAAAAACCCGTACCAAACAAGCATATGTAAGTAGGTATAATATTATTGGTTCGTGTTTCATTTTTATGTTATTTAGTCTACGTTTTTCTGTGGATTGATTTCCAAAAATTCCAATGTTTGAACTGAATTTTGATTATTTCAATTTAGTATTTCAGTAACCTTGTTATCTATTTATTTCTGAACCGGATTCAAAGTATGACTAATTCATGCTCGGTCAATTTATAAACACTATAATCATTTATTTAGTATTTTTCTTGAAAAATGCTCATAATTTTTAATAAATTTAAATCAAAACGTATTCAATACGAGCTGTACAATAAATATAAAAAATTTTATTGGACAAAAGTTAAGTTAGTCAGCTTGCCAAATAATATAGAAGTTAATATGGACCATGAAACTATCATCAAATTTTAGTTCTTCGATTTTGTTTCATTTAATTTTAAACAAACAAAAATTAACATTATGATTATAATTATCATTACTTCCTTCAATTTATAAAGATTTATTAATAATATCTCTTCCTTGGCTAGTCGTCGTTTCTTAATAAACTTTTATTATTACCCCTCTTATATAATATATCAACAAACTGTTATAGAAAATAAAATTTCAGTCTTTAATAAATCTCAACTTTCAAAACCATAATGTTAAAGATTTGTAATTAATTGAAATGTTTTATTCAGCTTTTTAAATTTAAATTACGATAACATCTTACTTATTTGAGGATGGATTAAAAACTAACACTCAACACATTGTATTTTAAACTAATGGTGTGTTATTTGTCTCCATATCACTATATTAAATTATCATACTTTTATAATGGAGGAAATATATTTCTTTTATTAACATATCATTTTCGCCAGATGTGTTGTGTAGGTTTTGCTCATTAATGTGTATTGCCGAAAAATGTCAAAGTGACCGACGTATTTGGACTATAGGTTGAATATTGGTTTTTCAACATGATATTTTAAAATGGATTTAATTCACCTATAGTATCTTTCAAATAAAAACTAACACTAACTTCATTATAAACTGATCCTTTACATTTTTAACTGTCTATCATTAACTAACCCTAAACCTTTCTTTATACTGTGTTTGACCTATAGTGCCCTCGTGAGCAGTGCGGAATAGCGTTGGCACATATCCCTTAAAACAAAAGTAGATAGTGAAAACGCCTACGTGAGGAGGAGGCGGTGGGCGGCACCCATCACTCCAAGGAATCACGATGGTGCAACGGTCCGGTGATCATTCATATGTATTTATATATATGAGTGAGGGCTATAACTCTGTCATGGGTTGGTTGGTCCAATTTTACATTACATAACATATCATTTTATTGAATTTTGAAAAAAAAGTATATTTTTGTATTAACCAATTAGAAGTTTAATTATAATTTTCCAAATTTACTTTTATATAAGTTACAGAATTATTTTGCAAGACCTTTTTAATTAAAATATGAGTATTAACAATTTAAATGTGAATTATAACAAAATAATGTACGGATAATAGGTAAAAAATTTAAAATAAAAATTTGACGTAAAAAATCGGTACCAATTTCTTACAAATCAGTCATACTAACCGAATGAACATTATATACATGTCATTATATTTATCTATTTTGTAATGACTTGTATATGTAAATTAAACTTTGCTTTTTAATTTGTCATATTAAAAGGATTCTACTGTACTTAACAAATTTATAATTGCTTTATAAATAAAAAGTAAGATGAGTTTTAGTGGTTATACAATAATATTGTATATATTTTATTAATAGAAAAGATATTCAAATCAATCAAATATTCAATTGGAAAATTAGGAAATTCATCTAAAATAATAATTATTACTTTTTAAATGTATTAAAAATCTCAGTTACGTAATAAATTCTTAGTAGAAAATCAATTTTCAAAGCCAATTACAAAAAGATCTTTGAAATATTTTATCAACAGCGCAATTCTGTGCATTCTAGAAAGTCTGATTAGATAAGATCGGGCGCGACGCCATCAATCAAGAGTAATTCGAAAGTCGCTCTCTTATTCTTACCTTGGGTGGTGCACTCGTTCTCAGATCCCATCAGATCAACGACACCCTTGTCGACCTTGATTCCGGGAATGATTCCCTTCTTCTTCAACAGCTCGACGAAGGGGGTGCCGTCATCGGCCTTCTGGTAAAGAGTCTCGTGGAACAAGATGACTCCCGAGATGTTCTCGGACAGCTTGTCGTCAGTGGTGAACAACAACTGACGGTACTGACGACGGGCGTCATCACTGTTCTCCAAACCAATATCCTGAAAGGAAGAATTTGAATTAGCACTAAATCTTTGGTAATAAAAAGAAAAGTTGTGCAATAAGTGATAAAATATTAGTTATTTAAGATATTCAATTGAAATAACTCCTTTGTTTTAATTATTTTGCAATAGAATTCATTTTCTGTCGAATTGGTTTAAGAAAGTTCGAACCTAGAAACTTATTTAAGGTTGAGTTAGATAAAGAGTACATATGCATTTGTATAGCTTATTCAACGGCACGTGCCGATAGGTCGAAATGTCTGAAGGTCAAAATAACATTTTGGTTACTTCTGGATTTCTTATGAATATGACATACGAGTATTGTCAAAAATATAAATAAAAACGTGTTTTAATGTGAAAAAGGGATGCTGTATACGAGGTTTGATAAAAAAAAAGTATCCAGAATTTTCAAATTCTGAACCAACATTTGATTGCGGATTTTTAGTTATTGTTGTGTTAATACATTTGGCTTAACATATGTTCGAAGTTTTTCGGTATTTAACAAAATTACTTTGGATTTGACAGATAAAAACGTAAGATGTGTTTTGAGCGAACGGAGATTTTCAGTTATCTGGATCTCCTGGGTCTTCTCTTGGACGATTGGACTTTGCTTTGGATAACATAGCATATGTTATCCTTTTTTGTTACTAGTTATAAGTAGTTTAGAACAAAACAACATCTTTAGTAACTTTTCTGATGTTATTTTGAAGATTTTTTGAAACAATTTTCTACGTAACATAAGAGATATCTTTTGTAGGTGTTGATATGACTTACCCGTTGTGTGAGGGCGTCTAAAACGTGGTTTCGTCCTAAAAAAGTTCTACCACCTGGAAACACTTTCTTTGCCTAATTTAGGGGCTTTGAATTATATTTCAAGCAACGTCTTTAAACATTATCTTATCCGAATGCGATGTCTGATTTTAGATTGTTCAAAAACTCGCATAACAACAAATCAACGCAAGGAATATCAGAATATACCTTCCGGTATTGATTTTTTGTAATATTTTGTCATAAATTTTACATTTATCTAAAAAATTAAAAATATTCAAGTAATTATTAAACAAAATACATTCCTAACTACATATATAACTAAGGAAAAAGGTTTGCTCTATTTATCTGAATAGATTAGATAAATAACGAAAACTGGACTGTTTAAATTAAATTTAAATCAAATGAACAGATTATTCTAAAAAAGAGTCACATGCGTTTTACTTTACATAACTCATTAACTGACATGTGCCGGATCTAGGTCAAATGCTTGAAGGTCATAATAACAAAGCAATTTTTAATTGAATTCATCCATCAAATATGACATAAAACAACAAATAAGTAAATAATGAAAGTATTTATCTAACTCAAACATTTCATATAAAAATGTATGTAATTTTTGTATTATTATAATTAAAATAAATAATTTAACGTATTTCTTCTAGAAACTCTAATTTTTACATTTTTTTACGAATTCAGATTTCATGATTTCATAAAAATAGTATAATACTCGTAGTAAAAAAGTTTTTCACTTGTCAAAATCTGTTTGTCATCAATAGGAATATAAGTGAAAAACAATCTTGTTGAAAATAACTTTCTCGAACAAACGAATTCAATGTGACCTAAAACAAATATTTTTTCTAAATTTTCGACTTTGTATTATTTGTTCTAAATTATTGTGTTTTTTCATATTAAATATGTGCTTTGGGTAGTTTTCCATAATATTCCTTTTTGGAATAGTACAAATTCCTTTTAATATCTTAAATAAACAAACTACTAGAAAATTTTAAAGTTTAATAAATATCACTTATTGCACTGAGAGGTTCAAGCAAATTTCTTACAGCCAGACGCTTTCCCATGGTGCCGACAGACTCGTCAGCGGCCAAGATTCCCTTGCCGGGGGCGACGATGGCCTGTGCGATGCGCTTCAGCTCATCCTGGAGCTCCTGAGATGGGTAGTTGAAGTAGGTAGTCATTGTGATTTAGAAGGCTGCAATAAATCAGAATAAATCAAGTTAGCCGGCTTCAATGGTATGTAGTAGTATGAGTTTGTCGGTAATACAGATTTGAAAAGTGAAAATAATTTCATTTCAATGCATATTCGATTTTGAATTCTAAAGAAAAGGAGACGATAATGAATTAGAAAATTAACAAAAAATTATGAAATAGATATTCTTGCACATCTGTCTTTATAATCTTTTTTAAACATGTGGTTTTTTTTAATAATTACTGCTATTTTAAAGGCGTAGAAAACGAAAGCATAAAGTTATCGATTTTAATTGTTGCCTTTTGCTGCTGATTTCTAGAGCTTTCCAAGTGTTTTGCCCAAAATACTAAAACTCGTTTCTTATCTATGGTTGTGTGTGTGTGTCGCCGATGTCTACTAGATTTTAACAGTCAGACGACGGAAATAAAATAATACAATCTAAAAATTGATTGTTCCACGTTTTGAGACTTCGGTTTCTCGAATTGAATGAATTTATTTTGATACTACATTGTGGCCAGAAACTCAGGTATTATATAACCAATTTGTCTGATTTTATTGTTCTCGACGGCGAAATTGATTGCTCTTAAAAAAAGGTCAACCATCAAAGAGTAGTAGGCACTGATAAAATTAGACTTTCATTTTTTCAAATATTTTTTCAGTCGCCCCCATTCAAGGTCAAAGAAAGTACAAGGACGAACTCCGCCTCTTTCCAAATTTTCATCTCAAATTTCATTGTGGGTATTTTCGATCTTTAAAGGTATATTGTTATGCTAAACTGACAGATTTAATAAACAATTGAAAATCCGAGGGGATCTAGATTGCAATTGGACAATTGATTGATAATTTCACAATTATATAAAGTTTTGCACAAAGTCACTAAATCAGCAATTATTCAATTAAAACACACTTTTCACTGTATTCCACTGCTGCCCAGTTGGTTAATAGGTCAACTGCAAGTTATTAAATTGAGCTAGGTACTCACTTTGGATATTTATTCCACGAGAGCCGAATTCAAATAGAAAACTTCGTACCACGAAAACTCCAATTGGATTCCCCAAGTTCAAATGAAGGTTAAAGCAGATTGCTGAAGAGGGAGGGAGAAGAAAGAGTGAGAGAGACAGAACGATTTTTACTGTGACGGGTTTTTAAAAAACATCGGTTTCTTTCGAAAAAAACGGAACACATGTTTATTTATTCCCATAGTTGTTTAAATATTTTTGTGACCAAGCTTATTTATATAAGCAGAAACGTTATCAATCAAACATACATTTTTGTTATTAAAAATTACGTTATACATATCTACGGGTTTAGATTAGTTAGATTTAAAAATACTCATGTCATTGGTAGGTTTTTTAAAGTAACGTTGAAAGGTTTTGTTCGGCAAGAAAAGTTATTGAACTGACGGTTTCGGAAGTACTAAATTGGCGCTATAAATATTTGAAATTATTAATCTCAGTGGTTTTTTTTATTAAATTTAGCCCGGCATTTAGTGGAATTTTACGGCGTTAAAGACTTAAGGTTAATTTATTATTAATAGAGTTTGAAACCAGAAGAAATTATTATCAAAAGTGGTAATAATATCATTTAGAACAGGGGCTCCCAAACTTTCTCAGCCAGCCCGCGGCGCCTCTACATACATTCCACGGCGTCCCAGTTTGGGCGCCCATTTTGGGAACCCCGGGCTTAGAACATTTTCATAATTAGTTAAGTCACTGCCAAAATTTTAACTAAATTGAACTTGCACTTTTGTTGCCTCCCACACATTGTTTTTCTTTCCTTTTCTAATTTCAAGGGAAGATGGAGAAGGCTATATCTTGTTTCTCTTACTAGCAGATTGGAAATACCACGTTGAACTTTCATTTAATACGTTAAATTTAAATTTAAATAATCCGTGATGTTCTGTTTGAAAGAGAAATCCGGCATGTGTATCTCTATTAAAATGTTATATTTAGATTTCAATAATTCGTTTTGTTGTGAAATCAACCACTAATACAGTTAACCTATACACAATGAAACTGACGTCCATAAAGTGGCGTAGCACAATTTTGTGGGCGGCATTTTTAGCCATAATATGCGTTTTTTATATATATAATTCACGTTTTAGACCTAATTTCATACATACCACTTTTTATATTACTCCTTAATGGTCGCCATTACTCTATTTACTAGGCAATCGTACAAAAATAATTAAAAATGGTTTTGGTTTTTAAAAAAAATTAATTTATGTAGAGGCGGCAAATATCATAATCGACTGCCCTGGGCGGCAAAGTCCCTGGCTACGCTTCTGCGTCCATATAAATTTGTTGGATTTCTTACACGGAGGTCACACTTTAATAATAAAGAAAAAACATAATTGCTTTAAAGGATTCTTTAAAGCACTTGTGCTATAAAACTGAATTTTACTGTTATAATACAAAAATGCATAGTAATTATTTAAAGAACTTGTGGGAGGAATTGACCATAAATAATTATGTGTTTGTCTAACCAGTATTTTTACAAAATTTTACACAATTTACATATTTATGAGCTATTTTTTCGCGAAATAAATAAAATTCTTCAATACTTGGCTCAAATGTGTCAATATAAGTTTTTTTTTTTCAAAATGGAATTTGTGGAAGTTAATAAATAACAAATCAGGTAAGGAATATTGTTTGATGTGGAATATAATTAGTATTTTGCCTTAAAAGACAGTGATAAAAAGTATTTCACGAAAAATATTTTTTTTCCGTTCGCTATTGTGAACTTGAATGTGACTTACTGAGATTGATGGAAAAAATCAAGCGCTTCACCGACGGAATTGCAAAAAGTATTTTTTTAAAATAAAAACAGAATATCATATAAATTATTCACAATTAGAAAATAAATAAAACAATTTGTTCTATGATTCAGATATTTCAATTGTTATCTTGTATATTTATTAACAAACAT
The DNA here is from genome assembly GCA_001014945.1 of Clogmia albipunctata. Classification (NCBI taxonomy): domain Eukaryota; kingdom Metazoa; phylum Arthropoda; class Insecta; order Diptera; family Psychodidae; genus Clogmia; species Clogmia albipunctata. Next base: position 33,273 of record JXOV01013056.1, read on the forward strand.
AACAGCGGTAATGTTAATTTGATCCTAATATTACGTAACATTGCTTATTGAAATGAATAACGCTTTTGCATTTGATTTTTAGTGTTTTTATTGTGTATGTGTAGTTATTTTGATAATTTGATTATTACTATTTTTGGCATAATAATAATAATAATAATAATAATCAGGCGAAAGAAGGAGTAAACGATCTAAACGAACGAACCACCAGCACTGTTCCTACTATGCAGTACTAAAGCGTGAATTGTTACACAAATAGAGCTCTAGTAAATTATGTAGAATAGTACGTGTTTAATTGGTTATTTTGTGTGTGTGTGGGTTTTGTAATTGTATTTCCTTAAGAATTTTCGCTCTTATTGCCCTTTTGTCCTGCGTCTAACCGCCATTTGCCGAGATAATTAAGAAGCGCGCAACATCTACTGAGAATACGTCCTATTAATTACACATGTCTAATGCTGTGACCCGACTGCGCCACTTATCCTACTAAAACTATGCTCGAAACTGTGCGCACCTGAAGAGCACACCAACATCAGAGCGCGCAGTGTATCACTTAGTGAACAACCAATGAGTAGAATGACATTGAACTAAAGCGCCCTCTTTAGGCCATTATGACCGCATTTCCATTTTTTTTTGTTTTTCATCTAAAAACCGATTCAATGCAGTTCTTCTTGTTTGTGTGTGTTTTCCTTGGAAAATGTTTTTGTGCAGTTTCAATTGTATTTAATTTATTCATTTACAGTTTATCCTACTTGATCACTTACAAAAGATAACAACAACGGTGGGTCTCAACAGTTCTTTGCCAACGTGGTTTTTCCGCCAGTGGATAACGTCAAAGCAACCACTTGCTTGCAATTGTTTTTTTTTAATGTTTAAAATTTCTCCTTGTATGTTTGAATGTGTTTGTGTTTTATAAAGGTGGATTTTTAGCACATTTACTTAACAGTTTAAGGTTTTGTGCGTTATTTGCTAATAATTTTTTGTTGTTGTCGCTCTACCTTTTTGTTTTAGATTTGTTTTTTTTGTTTGGTTTGGTTTCAAAGACTCTGTAATTGTGAGTCTATTGCTCTGAACTCATCAGTCATAGTCGTAGTCATATAACCTACAAAAGTACTTTGTACAAGAAGTGTCCACATGTCAAAGTGTTTGTCTGCCTAAGAGTCTATTTACAAAGTGTCATCCAACGTCAATGCAGTATTCGTTAGTTCTATTTTAAACGTATCCATCTTCATCCTTTTTTAAAGTAAGTAATTCTAAAATTCTAAAGTCAGTTGTTTAAATTTTTTAAAAGTTCTATCATTTAAATAGTCAAAGTCCTGGTTACTCCTAAAATTATCAAGTCCTAGTAAATTATTGTTCTATTTTTGCGTTCCACAATCGTGTATGAGAGTATGGTTCTTACTTAAGTTTATACTTTTTTCTTCTTCAATAATTAATATTATTATTAGTTTTTAGAAACTAAGGGGTATCTTTTAACTTTATCATTACGTTTGTGCAATTATTGCACGGAAATTCACAGGTTGAAAGTCGTCGAAAAATATAACTTTAAATTCTTTTACAGTACGAAATTAAAGTTTAGTAGAGGTTTAGGTAAAATTAAGTGTAGAGTGTTTTGTGCCTGTCTGCCTTCTTCTCTGAAGTTGGGACTGAATTTCAGGATCGAACAATGTGCGCCCCGATTTTTAATGGAGGGAGGTGAAAAGTTCGCTTCAGTTTTAAATATTCCCGTTCTCTAGATTTGGATTCACGAATTCCTCCAACCCGGGCCTCATTACTGTAATTATTCCTCCTCCTCCTCATTCAGTCGCACTCTGTGAAGTCTCTGTTCTCATCGCTTAGCGTCGTCCTTCAGCCTGAAATCCATCAGCAGCCAGAACAATTGAAAGGCGTCTTCTCAGAGAATTGTGCATTTGCCCTTGTCCCGCACCGAAGACGCCAGCTCCGTCACAGTCACATTGCACCCACTCGACACCGTGCACCCCATCAGCTCTCGGAACACGTCCCCTATTTTGTAATTGAATCTGGAAAGACATTTGCATTTAATTGAGTCGATCGCTGATGAGGACAGTTTAAACCCCTACTTAGCTGAGCATTCCACATATCCACACCGCCAGTGCTTTCGGACCAGCGTTGAGATGTCCTTCAGTTCCTACAAGAAGAGATACGTTTTATTATAATGTTTATTAGACTGTTTAAAAGAAAATGACATTACAAAAGAAAATGTTTTTTTTTATCAAAATCAAATTGATTTTTATCAATAAATATTGGTTTAATTGTTAAGTAATTGTTTTGGTTTTAAAGCACTTTGAAGGTTTGTTTTTAAGAAAATATGGGGTAGGAACAATAAGAAGCCCACGATAAAAATGGTCATTTGAGAAAATTAATTTAAATGACTAGAACCGAATGCTGTTTTCCCAAATTTATTGAATTGTAAATCAAATGAGTTTATTATGAATTGATTTAAAAGCTTTGTTCTTTCCAACCCTACATAATACTATTTCAGTAGTGGAGGTGCATGGTGAAACTTCTTAGAATTTGAAGAACAATATTCAAGTTTTTGTAATGTTTTTAAAAATCTTCTATTTAAAATAAAATGTCTATGTGTATATAAGAACTTAATTTACGTCTTAATTACGTCTCTCGGATAATTCGTTGAAAGAGACGATGTTGAGGAAGAAGTGAATTTATTTTTCAAAAATAGAAAAAAAGAAAAGCTCATTCAATACCACACATAATTACTAAATTGTATATTCAATCCATTTAGAAGCTAATTTAAGAAAAAGTATTTGTTATACGCGTATTGTAGGTTTTATTGGTTTCTTTTAAATTCAAATTGAGAATTGACATTTCTAATCATTTATTTTATATTGATTATGATTTGTCAAATAAGACAGCATATGCTCGTCATGTGTTAGCTATGCTCTTGTATTATTCGTTTACTATTCTTGAAATTTAAATAAATAATAAATATCCCTATTTTAAAATGTTCAATAAACTACAAATAATATTAAAATAATAAAGTAATCTTCCGCAAAACTTAAAAACGAGGGTATTCAATGAATGTGTCCTGCCAGTCTTAACACATGGATCTGAAACATGGAGTTTGACGGGAACCGCAATAAGAAACTAAAAAAACACAGCGATCGATGAAAAGATCAATGTTTGGAGTAACGTTTAGGGACAGGAACAGAAATTTGTGGATTAAAGTTAAGACGGGAATTTTCGATATTGCGGCGGTGATTGCCGAACTAAAGTGGCAATGGGCAAGACACGCTGTCCGACTAACTGACAACCGCTGGATAAAGCAGACGACGGAGTGGAGACCACAAACGGGCAAGAGAAACACTGGTCTTCCGAAAACAAGATGGGTCGACAACATTACAAGAGAGGCATGCCCATTATGGACAAGAAAAGCTGAAGAAAGAGACGTGTGTATAGGGGAGGCCTACGTTCAGATGGATTGAAATAGCTGATCCCATCCTCGTCGCCAGTTGTTATAACTCCTTACCTATGTGATAAGATCAATTAATATTAAATCCCAGTCTCGTTCGCCAATTGTCGATACTCTACACTTCTACTTCTTATTCAATTTGAAATGCATTACTCAAGGGCTCAATTAACACTGATTTATTTACAATAATAAAATAGATGAACTAGTTACAAATAATATTTACAATAATAAAAAGAATAATAATATTCCATAGACAACAGATTTGGACGGCTACAACAATGATGATGATGATGAAAGGATTGTTGAGGTAACATTGTTCAAGTTTAATAAAAAAATGAGTCTTCTAATATAGATAATTATTGATGTCCTATTTTATCATTACGAAAATATTTCAATGTTAAAAATACATATTTTTTCCCCTACTAAAATTAATCTTAAGAAATACACTTAAAATATTTGTTAACTGTCCTTTAGTTTAAAAAACAAACAAACAAAATGTTAAAATAGTGTTTGCTAATTGTAAAATGGCACCATTTATATAATTTAGTATTAAGTACAAAATGTAAATATCAATTTAGTATAATAAAGTTATGTTATATATATAAGGTTAAAAGTAATTAATTATATTTTCACAAACATTTAAATTTAGGAGTTAATCTTAAGTTCTTGAATTTTGAAACAATCGAAATTTTAAGCTGGTGATTTCGAATACAATTTACTAAGCACATGAACAATTTCGGTTAGCCGAAATAGCTCTCTAATTTCACTTCTAAATCAGACCATTTAATTAAGTCATCAATGCGGGTAATAATAGATGCCAATCCCTCACAAATTTGCATACACAAATCCTGTTCAAATTGCAATGTGTTTGGAGACCGGAACAGTATGTACTCGTATACTAGATTTAATAAAGTAGAAATCGTTATTTGAAACAAGTTATAGTTATGATATTCATGTTATAATTAAAACAAATATTAATAAAAAAAATATCCGACTTAACCAAAACCAATAAATATTCTCTCATTTTGAACCATGACTTAGTCATTATAGTTTAAACTTGCCAAAACCAGAATTTAAATAAAAATTATCGCTCTAAGTTGATCTAACTCTTTATGCAAACCCCTAATTACCACAAATGCCCACTAATTTACCTGAGTATGAGGGTTGGTTTCTGCAATCAAATCCACCTTGTTTCCAACGACCATTAGGCTAAATTCTCGGTGGCTGAAACTGGCCAGAATTTGATCTCGCATCGACCGGCAGTACTGCAAAAAAGAATTAAAAGGAATGGCGTTACAGTGTTTGCAATTTGGGTTAAAAGCGTGGAATTGGCGAATGGGTACCTGAAACGATTCTAAATTGCCCACATCAAACACTAGAACATACGCGTGAACGGTTCGAAGTCCTAGCGGATGCCCATTGTTCCACTCTGCTAAATTATCTACAGGGAATCGGCGCTAGAAAAAAGAAAGTACAGAGAACAGAACAAACAAAAGGAATAAGAGACTTTTTTTCTCAATGACAGCAACAACAGAAAGAAGAAGTGCTCATTCAAATGGCTTTTTTCAACTGACCTGGAGGGGAACATCCAGCACCGTCAACTCTCGGACATGAGTATCACAAACCAAGCAGCTTCGGTAGACACTTCGTCGGGTGGTGGGGGTATGCTGGTGAGGGAAGTCATTCTTGAAAAATTGCTACAAGATGGGAGAAAAAGAAGAAAAACAAGACAAGAACAGAATTAAATTGGCGTCACAAATCCTCAATCCTCGAGAAGGCATTCAAAACCGTTTGTTTGCCATCAGAGCTCATCTGATAGTCGGTTGTAATTGGAGAACGACCACTTCCGTGGTTCCCACAAAACCATGTTCTCGTCAGACAGCCCTTCCTTCCCACTTCCTCCTTTTTCTCCTCCTCCTTTTGTCTTCAGACAGACACAAAATCTTGTAATTCAGAAAGCTGAATGCCCTCCTTTGAAGGAGTTACTGTTCTCAAGTGGATGGAAAAGCTCTTTTATATCGCTCTGGCAAAACACTCGAATAAGAGCAGAAGAAATCGAGTAAAACTGCAGCAGCTGTCATTGACTAGACAGCTTCTTGTCTTCTCAGCTTGTATGCTCCAAAACTTTTCAACTTATCCCACATTTAGCTGGCAAATTTCCACAAAAATTCTATTTGATAAAGTGTTTTCATAAAAAACTTCATATTCTTAATAGTCTGCAATGTAATTATAAATTTTATAGTTATCACCCAAATTTCAGCTTGAGATTTAATGCCTTAATAAATTTTACCAGGCGGTTCCACTGAACTAATATCATAACCATTTTCAGCTTACAAATTCTTTAAATTAATTTTCAGTTTTTTAGGTTGGGAACGATGGGAATAATATAATATCTATGCCCCAATAAAATTAATTTTAATAATTGACAAAAACATTAATATTAAAGAAAAGGATAAAAAAATGAAGTGAAACGTAATACACACGTATTTGCGCTATAATATTTAGTTAATTTTTTGTGTTTTCACTTCATAATATTGCTAAGTTTAATTGTAATAATTATGATTTTATCTAACGTTTTTAATCTCGGCATTGTAGCTGGAACACTCGTGTTTAAACAATAAATTTATTCATATAATTATTCTGCAAATACCACAAATCCCTTTAGTTCTTGACAAATCCGGAGCTTAGTGAAATTCACATACCACAATTATGAATAATTAAAAAAACAGCTTTTAAACCTACATTGTATATTTATATCCGGATAATTTCATTTGATTGTATTAAATATTTCATTACTTCCAATTTGATACACAAACTGTTTTTCGACGGCTCAGATTTTACTAACGGAAGTTGGTCTATTCAATTTATTATTAAACACTTCCGTACAAATTGATTGTCAATATTTAAAATTAACACCCGATTCCATTTAAGTTCGTTTTGAAATTAATAACACGAGTATGCAGAATGAAATCTCCAAAAGGTTAAACCAGATTTATTATATCTAAAACCATTGCAACATCCTAACATTCCTTTCCATTGTTCTCTGTATCCATTTTTTGGCAACAAATACTCAACTGATACTGTTTTTGAAGAACAAAAAAAAATCACCTAAAGTTCTGGATGAACGTTTTACATTCGTTGAACATTTATCGTAATAATCTAATTAACTTTAAGACTTTTTTTTCTTAATTTCTCAATGTCTCTTGAAATATTTCATACACAAAGATGCATTTCATTAGTTCTTTTATATTTTTGGATATTCTTTTTTATCGGATTATTCCTTTATAAAATTTTATTTTAACTGCCCATATTTACACCTACTAGTGTTTATTTTTCAAATGAGTTTTAAAATAAAATCGAATTAATAATTCAAATTTTTTTAAGGTGAAAACCAAAAATAAATAACAATAAAGTCAAACTGCTTACGAAATGCTTTAACAAATATTATTGAACCAAATCAAATAAAAACCTTTACATCTCTAAATGGTCTCCAATTATTAAAAACTGCTTCAACATACAATTTTTAATAGCCATAAGCAATCACATGCCGTTTGAGTACATAAAATTATTATTTTTTCTCAAATTAAATTATAGTAGATTTCCGTTTATCAGAGGTAATCGGGGGAAGAGATACCTTAGATAATCAAAAACTCGGATAATAAGTACTTTCATATATTTGCAATGAAACTATTTACTACAACCACTAAATATAAATATTAAGAACGCCAATGAATAGAATACAAAGCTTTGTTAATGTGTTTTATTATTAATTGTGAAGTTGATACAAGCTCATGCATTCACAGAAGTGGCTCTATCCGTATCATACAACGGATATTACGACGCCCCTACATGAAATGAGTGCCTCGGATAACGCAAAGTGACGGATAATTGGGATAAGCATACTGTAAAATTTGATTTCTTTTTATCATAGTTGTTGTTGTAGTTAGGGTGGCAATGCA
>JXOV01013067.1:0-19748 GCA_001014945.1 Clogmia albipunctata
TCGAATACTTTCAGGAGTAACTGTATTTCATCTTTAAATTTTATGAAATGTGAAAAAAATTGATAAATATAAGCTTTTTAGAATAAATTTACTACATGATATTGAAATTTATTTTTTGCACTTTTGAAAGGTTAGCTTTTAGACATCGATTGGAGTTACTTTATCGTACAAATCAAAATTTAATTAGTTTTACGCAATCGCTCAATAGAACAGAAGTCATGCCGATTGTTTATTTTTGTACTAATTTGACATAGCGACTGTGGTTCGATAGTCCGTCGATGACGTCATAATCGGAATGTCAAACTTTGTTTTGGCTAGTGGCTTACTTTAAATTTATTACGAAAAGACTTTTAAAGTAATTAAGTTTGTGAAATAAGTACCTAAGATNTTATTATGAGTTGAAATGATTAGAGAAAGTTGTTTTTTGCCGAAATGTGGAAATAATCGCAGTTTCTTTCTTTGTTTTTCCTTAAAAATAATATATAAATGGTGTTTATTTCTTAAAGTTAAGAGTATAGTCAACACTGTAAATGTGTGTTGTGATCATTTTGAATCAGACTGATTCAAACGGGCCCTACAACCTCTCAAAAGAAAATCCACGCGACTTATTTGTTAATTAGTCTTTTACGTGAATTTTTAAGGAAAGTCAATAAAAATGTATGTCCTGCTAGGGTGTAAAATCCTTTAATTATACTTGGTGATGATGAAAACCTAGCCTAACGGCTCGCATTTCACACACATTTCCTCGTTAAAAATCGGCTTATTTTATAACCTTATAGCACAAATGAACTTAAGAAACCTACATTTTATCATTATTCTGCCAAAAAATATTCACGATATTTTTTATAATTAGATTGAACAAATACTCACAAATTACAAAATATTTTAAATTACTAAAAACCCAGTAATTTGCTTAGTATTAAAAATACCGATTAACTCTGTTTCAGTTATTCATTCTTAAAATAATCGGAAATTATTATTCATTTGATAAGTGCTAATTTTAACTCTAAAAATGAGTAACTAGAAATGTAGTAACTGCAATTTTATCATAAACTAAATTATAACAAATAATGGGTTATAAAAATCAATACAACAAAAGACCATAAAACCAAATGACTCACCCTTTATGGTAAACACAAAGACAGGGCAGTCTGGCAATGATATCTCCCGGAGACAAGTCTTCTAGACAGATCACACACTCGCCTTTTGCATCATTTAATACGTCCTCTGCAATTAAATCAATTTAATTACATTTACCAAATACAAACAAGAGTCCTCTATCTAATTAGAAATTGGTCCTAACTAACCGTTATAGGACAGGCGAGGCTTTGTTAGGCACATAACTAGATGGCATTCAATGTCATCAGAGAGTACAAATTTGTTGCAAAACGGACATTTGATATCTGAAAATAAAGAATAAACAAACACAAAAATACATTAATTCATTTCAAATTAATTTGGTCAGACGAAATTCATGGGAAATGTCAGATGTCTTTATAAAAAAAGTAAATATAGAAAATAAGAAAATTCCTATCAAGTCTAAATTATACGAAAGAATTGAGACTCTTCATCTAAAATTCATAAGACAGTTGTAATAACAACTTCTTTTTCTGAAAATATTCCATATAGACGTAATTTCGTGGAAAAATAATTCAATAAACTTACACAACACCTGAAATCTTCAAATCAATTTAATAAACTATTATTGCCAATCGTTTACTGTTTTCAAACTAACAATTATTCAGTTAGTAATAATAATTATTAATTGAACTATCACACGAAACAACAATAAAACTATGAAATAAATTTTTGTTTCTATCTAACAAATAAGTGGTTTCTTCATAACATTTTTTTATAATTTTATAATTTTCAAAACATTATAAATTATAAACGGAAATTGTAATATTATTTGAAGATATTTCAAATTTTACTTAATAACTATTATATATTAATGAGTTATATATTTTAACAATTTTATTGAGTTAAAACATTAATAATTTAAACAAATGAAGCATTATTAACTGCTGTAGTAAATAGCTTTAAATATATTTTAGAAGACTATAATTATTTTTTTTGCATTAAATAACACATTTCACAATTCATCGAAATATAAAGTATTAGTTTAAATAGAAAAAAAAACTACGATGGGCGTCAATAAAAAGCCGTATGGCGCAGTTAATGCAAAGGACTTGGCAGGGTTCTTCGTGGTTCCACGCCTGTTTTTGTTGAACCATGTCTATGTGCACAAAAAATGTCTCCCATTGGGGATAAAGTTGAAAAACCCAGAATTTCATATAAGTAGCCCCAAATGGAAAGTTTTTCAGATAGCTTGGATAGTAGGCATCTAAAGACGCTGCATAGTTCTTATCCTGGTTAAGTATTGGGAATGAGACATCTCTTCGCGCAAAGCCTGTCGCAATTTCTCTCTTTTCCAACCAGCATCACAATGCATTTATAGCTATCTTTGACGAAGTTTAATCGCAATCCAAATGTTTTTTTTATCATTTTATGATTGTTGATAAACCATGAGTACATTGGCACCCTCAAAAGTGCTTGAACGAATAGTGGACGGCCTCCGGGTTAACGTGTTTATGCATTTTTGTTGCTTAATATTGATATTATGACACTCAATTTTGCTCTGTCTAAGTCGTTATTTCTTTTTTAAAGAAACGGAACATGTATTTTTACAGGAATTTTAAGGATTTTTAAGATTTTGTGTTAATTTATTTAAAAATGCATAAAATATTATATAAAAAACGGTCCATAAGCATTATTAAAAACTTGGGCCTTCTTTAAGGCAATCGCTTCGCTCGTGGCTTAATTTGAGTTTGAGTTTTATGATCGTTTTGTGGGTTAAATAAACAAAAAGAAAAATAGGATGAGAATGGAGAATTAAGATTTAAACCTAAATAACAGCGTTAATAATAACTTTCTAAGAATTTTAATAATGCCATTCAATTCAGAATAATTTCCTCTTTCCAAAGATATGCAGTTTGATATATTTATTATATCGGAAATGCCATTATTCGCAAAAACCTGTTTGAGTTTCAACAAGCAAGAGAACAATAGAAGTCATAAAACTTTTTGGTGTATTCAACCCATAAGGTTCTAGATGAATATCCTTAATAAATAAATTTTCCTTTTGCAATAACAGCGTTATAGGGGTTTAATGTTACCCTAATTATTGACCCTCGAAAAATATCAATTTATCAAAAGCAGCTTAATAAAAGAAGTCAGACAAATTATTGTTGTTTTATACGTCATCATTCCAACTGTCAAAAATTCCAAGTATTTCTTTTAAACAAACCAACGCAAATAAAGGCAATGTGTGTATCACAGTTCATGACTTAGTCTCGTCGAGATTTTTATGACTTTTTGATCTTTTTCCAATTTTTTAATCGAGCGCTCTTGATGGGCAAAATCAGTCTCGTTGCAGAGCACTGGTGTAAATACTTGAGATGATGACGTTTATGAAAATCTTTCAAACCTCTTTGTTAAGAGACGTTGAGTTTACCTATATTTTATAAGATTTTCCAAAGCGATAATTTACCAAAATTGTTATCCAGTACTTATTGTTAAAGAAATTGTGATTCATTAACACATATTCCCACTGTCCACGCCATGCGTAGTACAAGATACGTTTAACTATTAATAACTTCAAGCTTTAAATGCCCAATTATACAAATTTGATTTGCCTTTTAAAACAATTAAATAATTTCCGATTTTAGCCCAAAAAATCATATAACCAGTTTTTGTTGATCAAACTAAGTGAATAAATTATACTTAATATATGACTTACGCAGCTATTAATTATAATAATGGTATTTACCACATAATTAACTTACTGACACCTATTACTTCTATTATATTTATTTCCAAAAATAAACGCCGACCGAAGCAAGTGCCATGAAAATTCGATAATGATCAGCTAATCATACCAATCATTGGATTGTGTCATGTAATGGAAAGGTCGAGAAATACTGCCACCATGAACAAACCAATAAAAATGTGTCCATATTTAGCACATGTCTCTGGACAATAATATAATTACAATTCCTGATTCAATCGATGGCAATTACTATTGATTTTCCTGACTGGTATTTACCAGCAGAAAATAGTATAGTGCCCCAACTACTACGCACTTCAACACTACATCACGTGTCTCTTTGTGTCGGTCACTATGCTTCACATTGTCCAAAAACTAATCACACCCACCGTAAATCCTCTGATGACGTCGCCGATGGTTTAAAATATTCTGTCTCAGAACCAGGTGTTCGCTGGTGTTATTATTTCCGTCCGGGACCGGGGTTGTGGCCATTGATGACGTCACCGAGGTGGCCCGACCACTGGCATCGTAATCGGATGGTATACAGGTCCCAATCACGATACCCATCGCTTACACTTTGACAATCTTAAAGCACTGATCTTCGACACTAACTGCTGTACCACTACTTTACTCGTTATTATTTCCACTGTTCCACATAACTCTGAATCATCCATTTCGGTCATTAGGCTCACTGTTTTGCCATCACTTAATTACAGATTTATCGTGTTGCCAAATCAATCGAACTCTTGACTGCAATAGTCAAATTTAAAAATCAATTTATTTTAAGATTTGCAATTTCCTAATCTTCCGAAGAAAAATGGAAATATAATCTCGTAAGACATCCTTCTATCTCTAACTTTTAAGGAAATATGTCAATTTAAGTACTACATATTTTACTTTTAAATATATTTGTTTTATAAAAGACACTTTCTATAAACATACAATATTCAACACCATTATCTTGAGAATGAATTATTAGCGATAAAACCCATTATAATAGTAATCTGTTTTGCAATACCTAATTATTGCATTTATTATTGAAACAAATGAGATAAGGAATTGGAAACGTGTTAAAGTGCAATATTTACCATATATTTTCCCAAACTGATAATAATATACCTTGTTATAAAATATATTTATTAATAAGAAATGGAATAAAAGTTTTAAATCATTAACTAAATTATATTCAAATAATGCTTTCTCTGAGGCATGAGTTTGATCTGGATCCTTTGTCAACCTGTCTAGGTGCTATTAATTGACTAATAATACACTAAAAATAAATAGTCACGAAAAGTCTAAACCGGTTGGTTGAAGAACCTCAACCAACCGGTTTAGACTTTTCGTGACTATTTGTTTTTAGTGTATTATTATTCAAAGGAATTGAAAAGGGGATTTATATTTTATTTTATTTAATATTAACAAAATTTTAAAATATTACTTCAACAATGAAATTAACGTTAAAAAATGAATAATTAATTGTCTGTCTATTGCACTGATCGCATCGACCGAGTATTTCTCATTTCGAAAGAAGAAATAATTAGGCTCAGTTCACCGTAGTTCACTCATTCAAGACAATCTTTGTTTATGACTGCATAAACCACAATTATACAGATCCAGTGCGAAATTGCGGCGGAAATGGACTAGTCCAATGACTCAAAAGCGATGCTAATTTCATTTTCACAATCGCTAACCAAATAAACCCGCAGTCACACAATGACAAATCTTTGTCCCATCATCACAACACACGATCTTCACGTCTTCAAATATTAATGACAATAATAAAGGCGAAAAATATTCTAAATTTACACAATTTCTTCTTATCATTTCAAGTTGCACACGAAGGCACATACACGCACACCCACATACGTGTCGACACAATCACTTAATAAATTGCGTTATAAAGAACCTTTGAAACCTGTTGCCTTCTTATTATTATCATCATCGAAATTTTATCATTCAATCACCATCAATGACTATACAATATAAATTTGCACATGTGCCAAACGCGCGGTATTGGCGCAGCAAGCAAATTTCATTCCATCACCGTTCACCACAGCACAGACTTGCTTGATCCAATTTGCATTTCCTCCAACTTGAATTCCTCTCATTTAAATCCACCGCACAAAGTTCATTGTCTACATTAAGTGATGGATGGTCGACCTTGGCATTTCCTAGTTCCACTCTCTCTTAGTCAGAGCCTAACCAAGTCGAGAAAGTAATAACCATATTAATTGCGGTAACTGTAGAATAATAAAATAATGATTCATTTTGCTAAATGTTTAATAATTGAGTCAATTTAAAGTTGGCGAAAATTCAACTTTTCGATAAGTAAATTATTATTCTAATAAATGTTCCAAAGCACTCACTTTTGAATAATAACACAACTTCATCTTACAAAAATACTGAAATGAATTCAGTAAAAAGGTTAATTATTATTTTTTAAACAAAATAATAAAGCCAAAAGTACTTGAAAATATTGACAGAAAATTTGTATTTTATGTTATTAATTACTTTTATTCAATTTTTTACTTCTTTTTGGATGTTATTAGGCAAATAATTTGTATAATAAATAATTTTTAAACAGGTTAATGAAAAATCAAACCAAGGAATGGAAATATTTCGATATTTCTAATTTAATTGTTTTTTATATAAAATTTAAAAAAATCATTAAATTTTTGACATTGACAAAAGCCATATAAATAATAAATGCCTTCAGATTTAATAATTCAGATCTTTAAATATTAATAATAAGCATAAAGCCTAACTGAATCGTCAAAATTGAAAAGAATTTCATTTTGATTGTAATAAAAAGAGACTTGCACTGACATTGAGTATTTTATTGCTTTTTACTCAGCCCATTATTTATGTGGAATAAAAGGAAATATATTGCAAAACGTCAGGCGATAATAAGAAAAATTTGTTTAATTATCCCCTTCCATAATTGTTTATAATTAACGTAGGTCACGAAACCGATAGAAAGAAGTTCAATACATCACTACCTTCTTTCTGTAAACCACTAAAAACAAACACGTGCTATCATTAGAATTTCATTTGAATTGAAACACGTCTTTAATATACGTCTTTTTATTTCAATAAAATAAATATCTATTGTTAATCTTAATAGAAAGTAATTGTATACAAAGTAACAAAATTTAAAATGAGATTTATTTTGTACTAAATGTACTGTAAAAATAAATTTCGTAGTCAGTTTTATTAGGAGACAAAGAAAAATATTAACTTTATTAATTTAAAGGATACTTTACTTTTATTCTTCTTCAAAGACCGTTACTGGTTTAGGTCTAACCAACTGGCTTAATGTAATCAAAGTTTTCTAATCTTTTACAATTGAATGTCATGTCTATAAATCATTATTTGCTATGATGTGATTAGCACAAATGATTCTATATAGAGCCTATTTATTGACAGCTTTTTGCCACCGAAACAGAACACAAATACTACGAAGAAGACCATCCATTTCATAACTTTCATCTGTATCCATTCCTTGAATAGCAGCAAATTACTAGTACGAGCATTATAGAAAGATTTGTTTTAATCTAATGATTCTTTGTACTCCGTCCAAGCTTTGAAAATCTGTCTGGGGTCGAACGAATAGTAATGACGATACTAGTTATTCGACAGATTAGTAAATTTAAATATTTTTAAAAAGAACTTGTTTTAAATTTGTTGGAACAAATATTTTTACAAGAACAAATAAATTTAATAAATTAATTAATTATTAAAAAAAAGCTTAATTTAAAAAAACTGTCTTTAGTGATAAATCCTCTTAATCACTTCAAAATTGAAAATAGAAAAAATCTTTGTATTGACAAGCCAATAAACAATACACAATGTTAATTCTCTCACATGACCAGACTCAAATTAGAATCGTGCTGAAACTGTTAATGAGAGAAATTGGCAGAAAAAGGTTTAAACCATTAAACAATATGAATTTTTAAAACAAACTACTCTAAAATAGGTAAAACAACTCGTTATTCAAACAAACTCAACCCATTTCCTTATTGGTTCTCTCGCTTCGAAAATAGCAATTCATTTGCACGACAATCTCATTTATAATCTTCACAGCATCCCACCAAATCCATGTTTAAGATTTTAAGCAATTCAGAATCCTTGCAAATAATTTACGCCAATCCACCCACACTGACCAGTCACTGACTTTTATCCTCTTTCTCCATTCCTCTCACTCTTTTTGAATACCAACCACCAATCAATCCATTTGGGTTTTCCAAAGTAAGCAAGTAGCAAGTACCAGCAGCACTCGATTCAAAATCGATAACCGCTTATCATAATGACTGGACATTATTTTCCATATACATACACACAATCACTGAGAGAGAAACCGAGTGAAATGGAATGAAAACAACAAGTCCAGCAAACAAATTCAATAAGCAAGATTAATCCATAATTAATGAGTGAGAGAGCGAGCCTGGTTCACCCCTTTTTTCCCATGTCGCAAACAGTTAAATTCCATTATTAGACTCTCCTCTGTTTAACAAAACTGCTGCGTATTTAAACACAAGAATATTCTTATCATTGACCAAAATAAATCTTATCGGTTATAAAATTCACATCTCAGATTCGTGTCAAAACAATTATAAACAGTGTTTTACAAACACAGATTAAATTTACTATCTTCGTAGATATTCGCACATTTATTTCAATATTATATGACACTTGGTTCTTTGCTGTTTATGCACTTATTGCTGTTTATTGATAACAGTTTCACAATTGCCAGGACATTACTTCCGATCGCGCTTTTTCCACTCGAAACGACGCCCGATTATCAACTGAAGCCCGAGAGCCAATAAACCACCTCTGAATGACAACTAACCGAGTCTATATTTATTGCTATTCCTCATAGTCAGCGCGGCGCAATCATTATCGTCATTGTTGATGCCGTCTTTGTCGTTTCCTATCCAATAATTGAATCAAACAACAATAATAATAATTGTCAATAGTAACGACAATCATCATCATATATCGGTCTCTAATGATGATTCTAATGAATTGGATTTGCGCATATGGACAACAACACCGTTCAGACACTAATTTAAATATAACAACCGGTGCGAGAGACACATCAACGAAAATAATCTAATTAAAATGGATCATCCATCCTCCTGACTCATTATCAGACAATTATTGCAATCTAATCCAATTACAATGTACAGTCATCAAATTCAAATATAGGTAAGTGCTCGTCCGTCATTTATTATTAAAAGTTTTATACAATGAAGGATCTGAGGTGATTATTTTGAAAAGAAACCGTATATTTATTCTCATTAAGATTTTTGTACTTGTACATCCAACTTTCAATATTATTTAAAGATTAATTTTTGCACTTTCGTATCAAAAAGTTAGCTTTTCTACATCGATTTGAGTTGCATAATACGTCCCTTTTCGCCCTAGTGAATTTTTTTTATTTAACTAGGGCGAAAGAAGTAATAAATCTTCGCATAAGTTTGAGTCAAAATCAAAATTTCGGCTCCATTTTGAATCATCATTTTACACCCTTATAACACAAGTAACTATTAAAATCAGGAAAAGAAAAATGTGTATACAAACCAATATTCATGAAACATTCTAACCGTAGCCATATTTGAATAGATTATTTTCACGATTTAATGGTTTAATGAGTAATTCTATTTTCCATGGTTTAAAAAAGCACTGAAAAATTAATAAAATTAGATTATTCAAAAGCTAATCAAATGTGGTTGTGAACAATTTTTGTAATTTAGTTTATTATTTATTATATATTTTATTTATTTACAAATGACAGGCAGTAGTCCTGAAGACCATTTGGCTTTTTACTGTTTAGGTTTTAAGAATGTAGTTTATTAAAAATTTAATTGAGTGTCTTACTCATTATTTGTACTAATAATTCTTTATGGAATTTAAAATACGCCAAAAAGTGTATATTTTTTAAATTGATAAAGACCAGTAATTTATTCAATTGGGAAGAAGAATAAAGATATTCAAAAATTATACTTAGAACAAACAGGTTATACGTGAAATATATGGGATTGAACCAGAAATAATTGGATATAATTGATAAAATTAACATAACAGACTTGTGTTAATTAATTTATGTTTTTTCATGAAGCAGTTATTTTCAGAAAATTTATTTAAATTATAATTTAAGTTAAAAAGTAATATAACAAATATAAAAATTACCATAACAACATATCGTTACAAAACTAATCATATAATTATATCATTGAATTCATTAAAGTCTAAAAATAAATATCAATTTAGGCCCCAGTTAGATAATATTTGGCAAGAGAAGTTTCAATTAATTTTTCGCAAAACATTGCTTAAACAAATTGCTCATTTATAAATAGAATAAATAAAAACACAAATTTAATTAAAAAATTATTCAAAAATTTAAAAAAAAGTACGTAAACAGAAACGCAATTCGAATAAATTAAATAGCCTTTTTATTTAAATATAATATTTCGTCTTCAGATCCATAAGGTCTGTTTCAATTAAACTTTCCCATTCATTTCACGTCGTGCCTTCGTTCCGTGCAGTCCATTATTATCGTTTTGTCTATTTGAATAGGATAAATTATTATCAGTGGGAGCACTTTCCATCCCTCTCGACTTAATTCTGAGCCATCTATTTCTGTTCCTATTTTTTGCATGTTTTTTTGCACCCATTTGTAAACACGAGCCGTTTATTATTTACAAATGTATTTACAGCCTTCTTCCTCTTCTTCGCAAGAAACAAGAACTCGATGCCTTTCCGTAATATAATTTCCCACTAAAGGAGTAACCATCCTTGAATTAATATTGCATTACAGAATAGTTCAAGTGGGCATCAATAGTAGCCACAATTCAAGTTGAACAACCCCTACTTTTAAATCACTTCTACACTACAGAGTAGACAGTCTCTTCCTCAAAACATTAAACATTTCTCGCTCTCCATCTTTTTTCCCCTTACAAACCCCGACAACCAAGTGATCGTCCTTCAACTCGTCTGCTTTCCACTTCAATACTATTTTAATGGCAGCAAATCGAGCAGAGCACAACTTTCAATTGATCTGAATAATTTATTCATGAGCTTTACGTCCCCCTAGATACTGAACTACACACAATCGATTCAACCTTTCTCTGCCTCTGTCTTTCTCTCTCTCTCTCTATCACTCCACTTCAACCCATTTGCCGTATTTTATCATCCGTGACCATTACAAATCAGATTATACAGTGGTCCAAAAGACATCATTTCGTGAGATTAAGACAAAGTTCAAAGATAGTTACTGTATATAAAAATAATTTTCATTCTAAAAACGCATCTTTTCCAACAATGTTATATAAACCTCTTCTAGTAATTAACTTTGCCTTTTCTTTTTCTAATGTTTTATTATTTAATTCAATGTTATTTGGTTAGTGATTATTTGTGGCTCTATCTCGGTTGTTCTTATCGATGGATAGGAAAAAGCGGTAATTATACACGACATTGATCACTGCACACTAGGGCAGTATGGGTCAATGTACTTTATAGGGACAGTTTAATATTATTAATATGTAAACTCAAGACGTTTTGTCAGAGAGCTTCTTTGGCTATAATTCATTTATCTTGCAGTTCAAAAGTGTCATGGGCGTGCTATATAGTACTGCACGTTAGAACATTATAGGTCCTAAAAGGGGACGGTTATGAACTATAAAGATGGTAATTTGGGTTTTGGTGATATTTATTATTGATTATTAGACAAAAAACTACGCACAAATCATATTGTGACGAATTTTATCAACAAATGGTGAAATTATATTCAAATAAAATATAGATAATAAAACAAATCCTTATTAAGAAAAAGAAGTAACTTATTGTGTTCAAATTAATGCATACTATAAATTGAGCTTTCCTTTAAAATAATTTTGCTCGAAATATCAAGACTTTTTCTAAGGACCTCGGGAGAGGTTCAAATTATCGAAGGGTTAAATTATCGAGAATCAACTGTATATTATTTAAGCATTCTCTCTCAATAATTCTTTAACACGATCTTAAACCCCATAAAAATCTGAAACCATCTAAGAGATCAGACTTGTCATTAAATATTGCGTATTTAATAAAATTCTATTCAATAATTGGAAACAACGGGCGAAATTGTGTGTAACAAAATTTAATCCAAGTTTATTACAACTTCAAAGGTAATTTAAAAACATGCGAAGAAATAAATACGATTTCAAGAAAAAGTAATTTAAATTTAAATTATTACCACTGGGATATGACATTCATATTCATGATGTTATGCGTTTGACAGACGTTTTCAATAAATATCTTTACAAATAAATACTGTATTAAGGAAAGAAATCAACAAACGTGCCTCAATTTTCAATCACAAAATCACGAGACCTGTCTATATAGAAGAGTCCTTAGAACTTAAGACGATTGCCAGACTTTTTTCTGTTGATTGGTGTATGCCAAAGTCACACGAGGCTTCCTTTTCCCACAGCCATAATTAAATCATCACAGCAGCTTGCCACGTGCTATCTGTATTAAACCGGCAGCAAAAGTGTAGCAAAACAACAAGGGCATTTATCCACTCTACATAAAACTAACATTATTATTACAACAATTTCAGCTTTTAACATCAGTAACAACAACAGACTGTTATTTTGCAGATACACACGTTTTCCGGGCGAATAACATATTCCGCAAAGTCAAAGAGAGTATTACTTTTGGATGGGAAGCTTGCAAAGCTGTGGAATTCCAAAATTGGCTATTAATGTAAAAACAGTTGAAATTCTACCAGACATTTTCGAAATTTAATTAAAATAGCATCCGAAATTCGTAATTAACATACATTAGTTTCACTTTCAATTCAAAATGTGTGTAATTGCCAAATACCAAATGGTTATTTAAACCAACTTTTGTTTTCAGTGAAACTTTTTTTAATTCATCGTCATTAAAGCAATTGAAATATGTACTTTGCCTCGAGTAAGATGCTTCTAGCAAACAACAAATAGATTAGGAGGGCTTTAAGAAGTATAATTTTGAATGATCTAAGCGTAAAACCGTTTATCTTTTCAATTTTATTGTTTTATGTTTTTAAGTATTAACAAACGAATTAATTCACTGCGTTTCACACACAATGTTTCAAAATTTTCTAAAAATCATTAAGACAACCTTCATTAAAATTATTAATCATTCTCTTTTCTTACGTAAGAGAGTTGCTCCGAAATGAAATGGAACGTTAAAAACCGTTTAATATTTCATAAAATATATAATGGTTTCTTTACTTAAATTTATACCTTCATTTCGAGGAGTGGATTAATAAATTAATCCAATAATTAATACCTTTAGTGTAATAGGCGTGCGTTTTGGGTGATGGTTTGATTTTTTTCAAGCGGAATTTTAAATTATTCGTTGTAACCACAGTTAGATAAAGGTGATGTACATCGTTTAATGAAAACAGGAATTTGATTTCACTTAGTTATTTTATTCGAAAATTTAAAATAAAATATCTGCCTTCTTAAGGTACTGATAGTTAGGAAGATAAATAATTCTTTACGAAGACTGGAGAATATCTGACTGCTCAACCCAGGACCTCGTTGCATTTAATCAGGGCCCATTTAAATTGGGATGTTGGGGGCCGACGAATTTGGAGTGCTGCCCTTGTGTGCGGTGCCGAATGGCGGGCCTAATAAACTGTTATCCAATCCCATAATTAAACACATAAAAGTAATATTTAACTATTTATATATAAATATACAACAATAGAGCCAACAATTGTGATAAGAAGGGAGAGCAAGGGCGGTAT
Source organism: Clogmia albipunctata (assembly GCA_001014945.1). Lineage (NCBI taxonomy): Eukaryota > Metazoa > Arthropoda > Insecta > Diptera > Psychodidae > Clogmia > Clogmia albipunctata. The sequence continues at coordinate 13,608 of JXOV01013067.1, forward strand.
ACGAGATGGGGCGTTTGGCTGTCCACCTGTTGATGCTTTATGGTAAATCGTTACAATGATTTTATTCATATATTTATATATGAAGGAATTCAATTAATAAAGTAAGTATTATCCATCACACTCTGCATTGTAGAAATTACAATTTGTCCTTTTTCTTAGAATATAATTTTTTTCGTTAATTTCATATTTTACACAATAACAATTACTTTAAAACTTTAAAACTATACGGAAACGACTACTTTTCAAACAACCCTTTCAAATCTATGTTACTAGTAAAGATTGCTATCATCAGCGGAGAACCATTATCGATTTCTATGTTTGCTGCATCCATCAATCCATCCCCTTGAATCTTGGCGACTGTCGCCGACTTTTCGAAAGCTTTACGCACATTTACCGGTGACGACATTACTCCACACAAATACAGGCAAAAGAATGCGATCAACTTTTTGGGGCTTGTCGTGTTCGTCCAAGGTGAACCTTGAACTTTAGCGAATAGTTTTCTATCAGGAAATTACCACAAATCACACACAAAAATACACAAGACGTTTTTGAAGATTCTCTCGCTAAAACCGCTTTCATTGTTGAATTGTGGATATGTTTAAAGCAAACAAATTGTGACCCAAGCACATGTGAGCTGATAAGAATCCGCCACCCAGCAAACTAAATATCTTCCTGCTCTAATGCTTAGGACCATCTGTATGTCACTTTTATTTTGGGGGCCAATAAAACACGGCCATTAAATCTGGTCTAATTTATAGCCACCGGCAACCTTGACTTTTGTCAACAAAACTTACTTATCTCTCTCTATCTCACCCTAGTTCCCTAAAACAAAAACTCATTTCATGTTGCACGTCATTCAATCAGCCAAAGTCTCTCTCTCTCTCTATTTCCTACACTTCTACTCCGACATTTATATGGAGAACATCTCATTTAGATAACCCATCAAATCGTATAAAATGTCGAAAAGTTTGCTAATTGTTTTAGCAATATAGTCGAATACACTCTCACTTTTCTATAGTAATGCGCATGCATCAAAGCAACGAAACGGAACCAAACCAAGCCATCACTTGATTGGCATTAGGTTACTAGCACCATTTTAAATTATCACTTTATCACAAACGCAACTGATAACAACTAGCTGTTCCACTTCAGTAAATGAATTTGTTGCAATATTTTCACTACAACTTATTTATTGTATAATGAAGATAAGCCTTAATGTTAAAAGTCTTTGTATTTTAATCATTTTGTATACAAAAATTATTGAAATATTGAAATAAAAGTGAAGAAATTAAATGCATAATTTCATCATACTATTAAGGGTGTACTTTTTAACAAAAGAACATTAATTTTACATTGTTACACTAGATGAGTTTCAAATAATCTTTATTAATAAATATGTATTTTAAATAAAATAAAAATTTATATAAATTCCTCATGATTTAAATAAGTATATAAACTATTTAAATTCTATTACAAAAAAATATTATGCACAAACAATTCTAAAAATAATAGAATAAAAATCAATATTTAATATTTTAATTAGTTTAGCTTTAATTCATATTTTAAAAACTTCCCATATATACTGCCATTGCTGCAATTACTTGAAATATACATTATCTTAATAACACAAATGAATTATTTATGATTTATTTCGAAATGTTGCAAAAAGTACATGTATTTAAAAATATAATGAAACGCTAAGCTATGTAGCTAAATCTCTTAACCTTAACACTAAAACACCTTAATTCACTAAACTAAAATATAAGACATATTATAAAATATCTAGACTAGAAACAATGTGGGTTTAAAACTGCAAAACGTGGACTCTCTTTTTGATACCCCAATCGAACAAAGACAAGGAACCTTGACAAAATTTTGCACAAATTTTCCGAGAGCGTTTTGACCCGCGTTATCTTCTGGGCGATGATTAGACAGGCGATAACAGAGAGAGGCATCTGTTGAATCTTTGTTTGCCAAAAGTATAAATTTTCGGCTTAATTTATTAAACAATAAAAAAAATACAGTAAAGACATCTGACTGAATTGATCTGTTTGTTTCAACTATTCCTCTATTTTTTTACAAGTTAAATCTCTTACCGTTGAGTGACCAGTGGGCGGGAAGGGAGGCTGCCGCATAGATACGGGTGATGGCACTAGTGGATAGGGCTGAATTGGTGGCGCCCGCCGCCCCATGGCCGTTCGAATTGCTGCTATTCGTCGCTAAATTACTGCTAGTGTTGTTGCCCGCCTCCGAGATGTCGTACACGACCTGGTGGTGGGCATTCTGGAGGTCCGGCACCGAGGACAGGCTCCTGGCTCTGTGCTGCCCACCCCCACCCCCTCCTCCCCCTCCGGACGTCTGTCCCGAGTTGGTGGGTGAATTGGAGGAGAACGTCCACGACAGCTGGATGCCGGGAATGCCGCGGAAGAAGTTGAACCCCGAGGTGGCCGAGTCCTGGCCCGAGGAGGACGACCCCGCGGCATTCGAGGATGAGGAACTGGAGAAGGTCCTCATCCGGGGACTGCTGGTCGTCGAGTGGTGAGCGTTATGGTGGTGATGGGGATGGTGGTGAGCCGCCGCCGCCTGTCCCTGGTGATGGTGGTGGTGATCCGAGCCATTCGCCGTACTCGTCTTAGCACCCATCGATAAAAACAAAACCGAAGCAAACACTACACACCACTACACAAATACAAAAAAAGAATCAGCCGGCTGACGACGACTGGCTGCCCTCTTCTCAAGCAACAGAAGAAGAGATCTTATCACAAGCACACACACACAAACAGTCCGGGGAGAAGAAGGTCCGCTGCTGAGCCCCCGATAATTCGTCGATTTTGCGACAACAGGAGACTTTCTTTGTATACACCACACAAACAAACACACACTATTCGAACACCACTAATCACACTCCTACTACGATTTAAAAACGACAAAAACAGCAAATTTTATTTGCTAACAATTTGAGGACTATATATTGATTGATAACAAAATCATGAATATTGTTGGCTAAAGCTCTGTGCACCATTGCCACGTAAAAGTCGATGCATTGTTACTGAATCGGTCGCACTGAAGTTCAGCATCTTTTTCTCCAAAGACGACATTTTCGCGACTTTTTTTCTCTTCTTTTGTTTTACACTTTTTCCAATTCCATTTCACGCAAATCACCGTGTTTTAAACACATCTATAGGCCTTGGAACACCACTAGAACACTCTAATCATCCTCTCGGCCAATCACTTATCACAAAAATTAAACATTTAGCAGAAACCCAATTACATTTTGCAATGTTATTGTTGTTGCTGGTGTCAAATTTTGATAATAACAAAAATTGCGTCGCACAAATCACCACTGATTAGAAATTGATGCGTTCACGTTTATTCATCCTCTTTTGAATAATTTAAATGAGTTAAAATGAAAATTTGGCGTCCAACTTTGTGTTTACCAGACTACTTTGTTTTCTAAAAAAGAAATTATGAACAAGATTCAAACTTTCGCGCGAAGTTTTTTCGGAACAGTTCTGCGTTTCGAAAACAGATATAGATTATATATGAAGAAGTCATGTTGGTATCAATCAGTTAAAAACTTGAGTGAGAATTCAAAATAACAGTTCGTAACGTTGCTTTCATTAAATAGCATTTGTGCATTTAGTTGTCCCCAGTTCATTATATTTTAGTTTTTTATTGTTAGTTGGTATTATATTAAGTGAAGTCAACAAAATTTAATTCTTTTTTTTTATAAGAAATTGATTTTAATACTTTTTATAACAGTTCTTATAGTAAAAAGTACAATGGAGAATAACAAACGTGTCTTCGTAAATGTCTCACACTCATTACGGGATCGTGTTGCCTTCAGGACTGACGAAGAGTTGAGTTCTTATAATTTCAGGGCATTTTGGCTATCTATGTACAAAATATGTCCGGTTTAATTAGATAAATACCACTAATTGACAAAATGAGAGGTATGCCATTTTGTCCATTTGTTAGTTTGAAAGAAAAAAATTTTTAAAAAAAATATAAATAGGATTCTATTTCTAAAAAATCTTATTTTAAGACAAAGATGAATCCTTAATGGATAAAATAAGCACCAGGATAATATGTAAATTAAAGAAACTTTTCCAGTATTTTCAATTGAACAGAATGTAAATAAAAACNTAGTTTGAAAGAAAAAAATTTTTAAAAAAAATATAAATAGGATTCTATTTCTAAAAAATCTTATTTTAAGACAAAGATGAATCCTTAATGGATAAAATAAGCACCAGGATAATATGTAAATTAAAGAAACTTTTCCAGTATTTTCAATTGAACAGAATGTAAATAAAAACTTATTTCGCTGGAAAAACTTCTGAGGGCCCTGGCACTAAGACGTATGGACTGAATGCGTTCAATTTTTGGCAGGATAGTCAAAGCCTTATGGGTTACAAGATAGCTCAGTCAGATGGGAGCTAAAAAGCCAAAATCCAGAAACACCCCCTATGCCATTTTGTCCATGTATGCCATTTGGAACATATATAATATTAAAATACAATGATATTTGGTTATTATGTAGTTTGACGATTACAAAAATTTGAAACCAAGTGACGACATAAAGGCAGCATAAACTTGACATTTGTTGATAGGTTAACCTAGGTATTTCCAACCCATATAATAGGTGTTGTTCAAAGAACTTTTTGATATTTTTTTCTTTTCCTCGTAGGAATTGGGTGTGCTTATCTTTTGATAACAGTTCTTAGAGTAAAACAGTGAAATGGAGAATAACGATCTTGTCTTCGTAAATGTCTACCGGAATACTTCCCTTTATTTCCATCATGGGATCGTGGCTTTTGGAAAAGAGTATTTTATGAATAAAGACGGAGTTAAAACAATAATTCCGGTGAGAAAATGAACATAGTTGTCTTAAATAATAAATTATTGAAAATTAGCATAAATTACACTTAATAAAAAAGTGATCACCGTATGATCACAGTTTAGTTTTCATCAATATCAAAAAGTTGAATCTGGTTTATATTATTACGATGAGATTAATCTAAGTACTTTCGTGTTGATCTGATCGATATAATAAAATATTCATAAATTTAGTTTTATTTTAATTATTATATTAATTTCTTAGGAATATCGTTTAAGAACAATTGCATTATAATACAGATTTTACGTTTTGATTCCAGGGCACTTGGAGAGGCCAAAGACCAATCCCATCAAGGAGTACTCCTCCCGTGAAAACAGAGAAATCAAAAAATGATTTTGATAAATTTCTGAAACAACCACTCTTCCATGCTAAAAATTTTGGNTATCGTTTAAGAACAATTGCATTATAATACAGATTTTACGTTTTGATTCCAGGGCACTTGGAGAGGCCAACGACCAATCCCATCAAGGAGTACTCCTATAAAAACAGAGAAATCCAGAAACGATTTCGATAAATTTCTGAAACAACCACTCTTCCATGCTAAAAATTTTGGTCGTTTGGATAATAAGACTTTTTCAACTTTGACCTATGAGTTTTTAACTCTTGAAAACCCAACCCAAACTAAGACTCATTCTCGAGCAATGAATGCAGTGAGTAAGAAAAAGGATCCAATAAAAGCCGATTTACATATAAATCAATACGTTAATCATTCCGGGATCGTTGTTTATGGCAAGGAATACTTCTATACAGATGGAGGACTAGATGTTACAGAGCCAGTAAGTATTAAGTTATAAAAATAAAAAGAAATATATGTGGGATGGGTGGTTTGAAATGACTTATACTTCGAGCGCAGCGAGAATAAGTTTGAGAAGCTTAGTGTGAACGACGAAAAGTGAGGTTGTGTAAAGAAATCGATCCTTGTATTTTTATCAAATAAACACTGAATTAACTGATGAAACTGGTTTTAATCACTATATCCCATTGCCATTTCTACATGGGGGCTCAACCGGGATGTGATTACCAGTAGTTCCAGTCAAGGAAGTGGAAAAAAACGAGATTTTGTGGAAGAGAAAAGTCGCGTGTTTGATGAATTTTGGGATGCGTTTTAACGAAGTGATGAGAAGAACGATTTAAGTGCGACGACGACGTGTGAAAGCAGAAGTAGCCTGTGTGGCCAATAAGCTTACGAGAATTCGAGACGATTTTGAAGCTTTTTGAGTGAGATAAAGTTATCTAAAAGTCGA
>JXOV01013071.1:0-14411 GCA_001014945.1 Clogmia albipunctata
TACTATACAAAATTGTATAAAATATTTTATAGAATAAACAAAGCAATTAAACAAGTTATTTTCACATAAAAATTAAATTTGCATATAATAAAAACTACCCCAGAAAAAATTATAGAAAATTGAAGCATGGAAATGTCTTCAAAATTTTCTCTTATTTTATATTAAAAGGTAATGACTGAAAATAAATAAGCAATTAAAATATCTATTTAATTAAATATATTATAAATCTAATTGACTATTATTATAAAGTATTTTAACACCGTTAATTTTAAAATTAACATTAATAATCTCCAACATACATTTCATTTAAAAACTGGGTGCAAAACAATATTCATGGACAGTAAATAATTAGAATCAATTTATATTCGAAATTAGAACATAAAAACGAATTGAGACGACATCTACGCTTCTAATAAATAATATCCATTTGTTGAAATTGACATTGGTCAGGGTTTAATTAGCATAACCATACATTATTGCAAATTTAAAACCACAAACCTCAAAATTAATCATTATCTCAATAAGTGTTAATATTCCACAATTGGTATTAAATTATCTCACCACTTATCCTCTGGCATTCAAAATTATCCCAAAATAACATATTTTAAATTAAAGAATAGAATCACTACGTTTTACACATTTTATTTATAATTTCCTCTAATTCTTGATAAGTTTTTGATTCCATTTATAATAAATATTCAATTTTACTTCAAAATACTACGTTACAACTCCAACAAAAACGAAACCAAGTCCATAACCAAAATAAAACTGTACAATCTGTTGACCAGATCCGATGATTTGCAATAAATCTGGCACATTAGAAGATCGTAGTTTCGTTTTTTATTCGTGTCACCTTTATTAATTGCAATTCATTTTAGATTTTAAAACTGTTTTGATAAAAAAAATATAGGCAACAACCAATACTTTAATAGCATTTTGTATTAACCACAGTTTTATAGAAACATTTAGAACAAATCAGGTTGAAAAATGTTGGTTTATTAGGAATAGTATGAATATTATTTTTACTTCTATTAACATAGTCTAATTTCGTTATATAAAATAGATTTTTAGATATCTCACAGAGCCCCTATAAACGGTCTTTAGCATTTATTATCTATTGGTTCGTGTTAAGTGAAAACATGCAAATTTGATTAGGAGATACTATTAAATAAGACGATCCTAATAAACTTGGGACTAATTGACGAAACCTCCAAATTTAGCACAAAACAACAACATTCTTATTAAAACATGGTGAATATTCTAATTATTTCTAATTAATGGGAACACCATTGATAATTGAAATTGCCCATTTTATCGCACTTGTATTATCTAGATTCTGATGTTGTTTTTCGATTTGTCGTAGAACCCCATTTCAATTCCCATTAAATGCACTCAATTAACCGAGGACGAGACCACAATTCCACCAACAAACCCCGAACCAAAGAGCGAGCGAGACTTGATGAACAATATTTTGACGCTTCAATTAAATGAATGGATTTATTTCAATTTCAATCAGCACACATCACATCACCCACTTTATAATCTCTGATGCTTTTTCCTTTGTCTAAAACTTTTCACAATGACTAAACGGGGAGTCTCCTTTTCGACAAAGAAGTCCTTCAGTCGATCTCAAGGATTTTGTATATTAAATCTCTGTGGTCCATTCACCCACTTTATTATCACTTTCTTTTCCCTTTCTCAACAACACACTTTATATCATTTGCAGAACTTTTCCGCATATTCCTTCCATCTGGATCTCGGTTAACCGTAACTCAACTCAACTGATAAGGCACACATCCCCCTCTCAATATTATAACTATATAGTGAGATTTCAGTGATTTTTTCTGCTGCTCAACTCAACTCTCACAGCTCTCCGACAAGCCGACTACTGGCAAATAACAAACAGCCCAGCCAACGAACGACCGACAAAAACCGTCAATTGTACTAATGACATATTCACAACAATATAACAATGTTTTCTCAATATTATACCCCAAACAGAGATAGTGAGAGAGCGAGATAGAGACTCTGTAAATAAGATAATCAACACAGTCCACATGTATTGGTGATCGTCACAATCAGAATTATCACTTTTTGCCTATCAATTTCCCACAGATGCAATTTTTTCGACGCATAAATCGACTCTTTCTTGTTTTAAATTAAACTGTCCATATATATTTATTCGCAGTGGCAATGTATTCGATTTTTAGCACGCGCAAATTCGAGTAAATAAATTGTGTATAAACATATTAATTAAAATACAGAAACAAATTGGAAAACGCATACATTTAAATGCTAATTGAAGTGCTCACTTAAACATTATTCTTAACTATTGCATAGTTTTGTGTGTGGACTTTTTTCATTAAACCTTCAGTATTGCTAATCTAGTTAGACGTAATCTGTTTGTTACATAACCGTCTAATCAGTTAGACAAATAGGTGAAATGGCATTCCATTATAATTTAAAACCAAAATATTTACTAATTAAAATAAATGGTAATTTTACAGGGTATTTCTTTGGGTACTATAAATAAACCAATTAATATCAATTGATGACACATCTTTTAGCAAATAAGATTTAGAAGGATAAGAACACATATCAATTCTGGATATAATCTTATCTAATTACCCAAACTTCAAAAGAACATAGGTTTATTTCAATCTTCTCTTACAAAACTCGGTTTTGAAATAAAAAGGAAAACAATTATATTAGTCAATCAGTTGATACTTTTCCAAACGGAAAAACGAAAACGGTTTTATCGCAATAGAGAGAACTATCAACATTGCATTTGATAAATTTGCTTTGCTTTTGTAACAGACTGTGTGTATTTACTTCAATGTTTCTATTCTCGGTGCTGCTGCTCATTGCTCAGTGTTCGCGAGCACTCACTCACAAATAAACCAAATCACAAACACTATAATTTCAAAAGTACACATGTGACTCTTTACGAGTATAGTTACGTTATCAAGTCGATATAGACGTAAATAAAATATTAACACACTCTTCAGGAATATAAACAAAAATAGCTAATAGATAGCGTGTTGCTTTTTAACAAGGGAATTTGAACTTACAGCTCGATGGGAAATAATATCAATACAGAGGAATCCGTGCAGAAATTCGGCAATTCGCCCAATTAAACAGTTTAAATTGTTAAAATAAATAATACGTGACTTAGAGCATTCAATGCTTTTGTAGTACGCATTTATTTAAAGGCAAAAATACAAATTTATAATGACACGGAACTTAATGATTTATTCAAGTTCTCTGTTCCAACACATCTTTATGATTAACTAATTCAAGTCTATGCATTTTGGTTACCTTAAATTGATATTATGGCAATAATATTTATTCTGTAAAGATGTTTTATAGCCTATAGCATATTTTGAAGATTTCTATAAAACACAATGAGTTTTTTCTATATCATCAAAGCGTGACCTCCGTCAAAGATTTCCATAAAATTCATTTCGAAATCAGTTCGTCGTGAATTCTTAACAGTACTAATCAAAGGGAGAATTTTATCAAATGGTTCTCATAGATGGACCTCACTTTTACAAAGTAATTATGTGAATGTACAACTTTAAATGTACATTCAAAAGAGAGAAATAATATTTGGTAAGTAAGAAAAAATTGGAAGATATCAATCCTTCTATCATCCCTTAATTGTTGAAATGAAAACAAGAAAAAAAAATTGGTTGTGTGTGAGAAATAAAAATAAAATAAAAATTTTTTTATCCGAAAAATGAATTTACGACGATTTTTGTGTTTTGCTTACAAAGCTTGTGATTTTAAATAAATCTAGTTTTGTCAAATTTCGATACTTTCAAGTATAAATGATTACTGATTACTTTTTTTTAAAATATCGAATTTTAATTATTTAATATTGATACTTTTTCGAAATACTTTTTCTATGTAATTTGGTAATAGATCTCTCGATTTAAAAGCATTTGGAAAAATATCAATATATAATAGTTAAGATTNTTTCGATACTTTCAAGTATAAATGATTACTGATTACTTTTTTTTAAAATATCGAATTTTAATTATTTAATATTGATACTTTTTCGAAATACTTTTTCTATGTAATTTGGTAATAGATCTCTCGATTTAAAAGCATTTGGAAAAATATCAATATATAATAGTTAAGATTCGATAATTTAAAACAAGTAATCAGTAATCATTGATCTGATATTACTAAAATAACCCTAACGTTACATACATCTTATCGACCTAGTTGTATAATAGTTATTTAAACATCTATGTCGATAAGGTAAGAAATTATTAATCACTAGGGTTTTTTAGAATAATGAGTGTAACGAGTGGTTTAAAGAAGGCCTGTGTGTTAATAAAAGTTTGTATAAAGCACGGTCGTTTTATACAAACTTTTATCCATTTTTAAATAAATTAGGATAAAAATTTAAAAATAAAAATTCGTTTTTTTAAATTAAAATTATAGTTTGCCCTCTCACATTGTTTTTGTTTCCTTTTCTAATTTTACGGGAAGATGGAGATAGCCTTATCATGTTGTCCCTTAATTGCACACAGGAATATCATTCGTTAATGGATTGTTAATGAAAGTATTAATTTAAATTAAACGAAAACACCAGATGTTAAAATATCCAATAAAACAGTCAAAACAACATCTAAAACCATTACACAACACACAACAAAACGGACATTCATGTAAATTTAAAGGATTTCTTTCAAGGAGGTCACACTTTAATAATAAAGAAAAGCACTAGTGCATTAACGAATTCTTTGAAGCACTTGTGTTATAAAAACGAATTTGACAGAACAAATATTTGTACCATAACATCTATTTTATATAACTAAAATGCATAAATAACTATTAAAGTTCTCTGTTTCAATGTATCTTCACAATAAACTAATTAAATCTTTATACTGTACTGACACCAAATAAAATTATGAATTTAATTTAAAAGATTATCAATAAACATAAACTTGGTTCTCACTTTATAACCAGAATAATGTCAACAAAAACACATTCTTTTTTCATCTCATGGAAAAGTAATCATTTCAAAGCGAGCAGAATTTTTATATTTTTACAATAGCATGTGTTTATGTACCCAGCGGCTCCACAACAATGGATAATTTGTGTTTGGTGCAGAGTCAATAAAGGAATGTGCTTATTTTATGTAATTGAATAAAAATAAATGTTATTGTACGTAATTTTCAGGTAATTATTTTAATTTAAAAATAACACTTGTTTAATAACAGGTATTTACTGAAAAGTATAATGATTTACCTACTAATAAATATTCATGAACGAACATTATAATCCAATAAAAACAATATCCATATTTACAATTAATTTCCTCACTTTCTATTTCAAAACTATTTCCCAAAATGTGACAAATTTTGCAAATTCAGCTGACAACAATTAGTTGAATCCCGCCACCAAGTTACGTGCAAAATTGCACACAAATCCCCATTGCTCTCGTGCAAGTGTGACCCAATTTTGCGTCACAGACTGTAGTTTGTGTCACATTTCTGAAAAAAGCCCAATTTAGAAGACAAATAACGACCATCTAATATAATGACGTCAGGGTGATAAACACCTCATTGCAAGATCCACTGGAAAGCGGGGGAATTTAAAAGACATTATCAATTTAGTCCGATTAAAATTATAATGAACAGTGGTTCAAAGTGGACTATGCCGGTATTAACGAGATGCTTTTATTGCCGTACTTTATGATTATAAAAATTTCCATAATGTTAAGCGACAATTAGCGTTAAAAACCTTCATAAAACCCCCCTAAACAGTGCTTACTATTACTTTTCTTTGGATCACGAGACTGGCCCACTAGCGGTCAGCTGATCCAAATATCACAACCACACATGAAGTCGATTTATTCGACAGATATTGTTATTTTTATATGTAAATTACGAACACGAAAGCGAAAGAGAATAATCTCTTCGCTTTTTACGAGCTGTCAAATGCGATCAAACTTTTCCTCCTCGACAACTGGCCAGATTATGTAACTTTTGCCAAACTACTCCATTCTATTCGTTCATTAATTTAAGTTCTCCTTTTATATTTACCTGGGGACGCAGTTTCGGTGGGCGGTGGGATTTGCTTGGTATCCACATGGGGCTGGAACGCCTCGTAAAAGTCAGTCTCGTCCTCGGTCATTGGCTTGGTCAAGCTGCCCGCCTCCCCGTTCACTGGCATTTTGTTCGGTTTTTTTTTTGTTTTAATTCACACCACAGAAATATACTTCTTATCTTGTATTTTTTTATCCAATTGACCCACAAACCTCCCACACACTGTAACTTCACAATTCCTCTTTTCAATAATTTTTTTTTCACACAAATTCACCAATTTACTTATTTTATTTTCTCTTTTTATTTGTCACCGAACAAACGATTTTACCGATTTTATCCCGACTTTTTACGGGGACACAAAACCCCCCTGCTTCGGCGACATCTTCACGGCTCAATTCTGAGTCACTTTCACGTCAAGTCCTCCATCGACATTGCTGGCACCGCGAGCCGCTAGTAAACCTGAAATAATGATAAGAGAGGAACCACCGTGAAAAATGTAGAACAAAAAATAATAAAGAAGAAAGAAGAAATCAAGCCAAAGCTAATTCGAATCCATATTTACCCACCCTCTACCCGTCTCCCCCCGGTACGCCGTTATTGAAACGCTCTCATATCTTTAGCCGGCATCCACAGATTAGATAAATATGTGTTTGTCATTGGCAGCGTGTGTGCCTGTGTGCTTGGCTTTGCCCGGCTTTTTCACAGATATTCGACCAGATTATCGCCGCGCTTTACTGCGATGCCTCAATTTTGCGTAATTGAATTGAATTCAATTTACATTTAATGTTTTTATCTTTGAAAATTTCATGAAAAATATTTAAACGCTCTAGGATATACTTAGTTTTGGGAAAATATGATTATAACATACTTAAAATGTCTAAAATAGTTATTTCTGCTACAACTACCAACGTGTAAATGAGCAATGAGTGCGAGATACGAGCTGTTTGTTGAGTTTAACACCCGAGCAGGACATACTTTGTTTTTTGCAATTTATCGTTCAAAATAGTACCATAATTTTGAGACAAATGTCAAACAATTGTTAGTGGATTATGATATTCTTTATTTTACTTGTAAAATAAGATTCAAAATATTCACTAGTGCGATAAAGTGACGGATTATAAAACTCAAATCGATTTCAAAAAGGTAACTTCGATACGAAAGTGTAAAACGACCTTTTTTTACTTTACCAACCAAATTCGTATATTGCAATTAATTCAATATTCTGCTTACAGTGAAAAAACAGGGAAAGTTTAGTTTTTATTTGATTATCATAAGAAATAACATAAACACCTATGTTTAAAGACCAAATATTTTTTAATTAAATTAATTAAAATTCTTTATTAAGGACAGCAACCGTTATATTGTATATGTCCATATTTACAATTTTTGCAAAACATTATTTACATTATTGTTTCTTACAGTCTATTACTAATTTATAATAATATTTTATATTTGCCAAAGACCAAATTATTAATTTAATTTATTACAATATTTTATTGATTCACTGTTCCAATCAATTTTAAATTAATAATATTTAATAAATAAATTTATTTTTGCAATCTTATATTGAAAAGTTAACTTATTAGTATTGATTTTAGATTAGTAAAACTTTTCTCCTTTAATGAAAATTTTCCTGTTTTTCGGTCTAGTGAAAAAACTCGTATGTGACTCGTATTTCACACTCATTTTCTCGTTAAAAATAGCAGATTTTGAGCGAGAATACCTATTATAGAATATACAGACGACATTCTATAATTCGAACCTCCAAGAGACCCTTAAAATACTTCGAATTATCAAGTAATTCCATTGATTGCTGCTCGGACTGCTGAGTAACTTTTTTTTAAAGAAAAACGGTGACTGAAATGTTGCAACAACAAATTTGCAACTTCGAATTTAGGTGTTAGACGCCGATGAGTTCGAATTACTGCGTGGTTTTGGTAAAAAGCAGACAAAATTGAATTGATTTAGTTAGAAATATCAAGAGATTTTTAAAGGAACTCAGAGGAGTTTCAAATTATTGAGAGGTTCGAATTCTCGAAGGTTCGAATGATCGAGAGTCGACTGTATAACAATTTTTCAAAATACAAATGTTCTCAAATACCGCGAAACAACTGTAGTCCAGATTATAAATATCAATTGCTTTGATAACTGCGTTGTTATATCTATTAATTAATTTTCTAGCCATAAAAGTATAAGCATCAAATAAATTTTCCATTGTTAATGTAATTGTAAAATAGAAAATATTTATGTTTGAGGCAATTTGAATTATAAAAGGAATTTATTGAAGATACCGTTTGACGGCAACAAGGTCATATTGAACAAATACCAGTGCAAAATAAGTATCTTCTTTGAAGTCAGCATTTACATGATTCTATATACCAAAAATTTAGGAAATCCCTATGTAAATTAATTTGAAATTAATCAAGGTTATCATTTCATAAATTCCATTCCTTTCATTGTTTAATTATCCATTATCAAATGAAAAATAATGAAATATAAAAACAAAATCACGTAAAATACACAGAATCATATACGGAGAACATTGTTTTAGAAGGAGAAAAAAACATACAGCCATTTAACACAGTCTTATTGGGCTTGTTATTTTATCCTTTCGGCACTGATGTGGAACCCGAGATAATACACAAATTCCCCCATAGAAAACCGTCTCTCTATTCCGAACACTTCCTCTGGAGGCGTACCATTTCAAATAGGAAACGGAATTTTATCCACTTACGCAATTTAATGCCGCTTACATTTTTATTATGCCTTTCGCATAAAAAATAATATCGATATACCAAAAAAAGATACCGACGCAAACGCCGGACATACGAGTTTATTTTTAAAAATGTCGATTCATCGGAAATTCAAGTGGAATCTGCCGATTTTTTGCGGTCAAAAGCGTCTTGCCAATAGTAAGTAACAAATTCCATTTTGACACTTTGATTCCAAAACAAATCATATAACATGTTATATAGTATTACATATTTCACGACATAAATTGTTATTTGATTCTGATTGAATTAGACGTGTCCTATAATTGGATTTGCCAGAATAAGATTAGCATTTACGAAATCCATCTCAGAAACACACAAATGTGTGCTCCTGATGGGCCCTAATGGATGTCCATTTCGCTGCTGGCATCATCTAATGGAATTCCAACGAATTTATTACAAACGCGATATTAACTCAAGTCTGCTTTATTTCACTCAATAATAAAAATGAATTAGGAATAACTCAATTCAGTTGAAAAGTTAAGTTATTCTTTTAAACATTTTTTGCTACATTAAACAAGATGGATATTTTAGAAGAGTTTGTATAAAATTATTGAATATTACCTTGTTTAAATTTAAAATAAAAATATAATAACCTGTGAAAGAGCCGACAATTTAAAAGTCATTTAAAATAATCAATTTCATAGTTAATATTTTAAAAACCTCATCAAAATTATCAATATTTACACAAAAATATAATATAAATAGTAAATATTTTATGTTGTATGTTTAAATATTTCTAGTTAAATTGTAAATATTTGTAATTAAGCAAATTGTGTTTTTGTTTGAACGATTTTCATTAAATTCAAAACATATTTTAAATTTCGCATTCGATTAGCAAGAATTCCGAATTTTGGCAACTGAAAATAAATAGGGACCAAGTAAATGATTGCATATTTAATAGCGTCTTAATTACTGGGCTTATGTATTGTATTAATTTCGCCGGCAGCACCCAGTAAAATCAGGGCTGGAAATGGAGTCGAAAATCCAATTTTCTTAACCATCGTACTTTCAAAATTAAATTAAAACTCCTTATATTTGGAATTTGTTTCCATCATCCCAGATTTTGGCTCAAATTAAAGGTATTAAATTTATGGCCTAATACCGGCGTTTTCTTAAATTAATGCGTAACAAAGGAATAAACGTGTGTAGAATTCCTAATGAATTATACAAACTTTATGAAAACCACCAGGAGACTCCTCTCCATAAAAAGCCAAAACTACATATAGACTCCCAAATCCCAATGTCCGTATTAACTTTTATGAAAGTAATAAATGGCAAGAACATGATGATAATTGAAATGTTAAAAATAAAATATTATTCATTAAAAGAAAAGTTCAAATCGATTAATTAATGTTATAAAAGGATGTTAAATTTAAAAATGTATTAGTTTTCAAGAATCTTATTGAATAACTCTTGAAAATAGTTCTCTTTGATTTAACATTTAAACCGTTATAATATGAAAAAGAATGTAATATCAATATGATAATTAAAATACAAGAAATTGTTATAGAGGAAAAGTTAAAATTTATATTTTGTTTATGAAGGGATGTTTTTTCTTTTCTAAAAATGTTTTTTTCTTTAAAAATTTGTTGAATTCTTGAAAAATACTAATAAATTTAATAAAGCATCGTCATTAAGGAGAAGGCCAAATTTCATTCAAATCAGTCAAATCCCAATTAAATCTTTTCTTCTTGTCGTCCATTAGAATAAATTAAAATTAAATGTGTTCGTGAATGGAAACTTCATACAAATTTCATAGTCCAACTTAATATCAATCTTAGTAACCTACTTCTTTCATTTACAAAATTGACAATTTGTTTATAACAAGATGACATGAAGGTCATTTGAATTTCAAATTGAATTTTTTTTAAATACGATTGAAACAGGAGGATGTGTCTTCATTAAAATAATAGCAGTTATTATATTTTCTAGCGAATCTTCTTTAAATTTAAAACAATTGATATATATTATAGTATTTGTGCCATTTAAAAATTATATAAGTATAATTGCAGTCGTTTCTTCTTCATGGCGATACTTTAATATTTAAAAGAAATGAATTGCCACATTTAAAGCATAAAATTGACATTTAGAGCTTTAAATATCAAATAAAGTAAATTCGCTGAAATTGTGCATTAAGTATTTATTTGCCGAAATTTTCTCATTGTTCTTTATCTTCTCGTCTGTCTTTTTATAATAGAACGAATAAGCTCTTAGCTAACACTATGCCCAGGGCAGAATTGATAGTAATTTAATTTTATAACTGATAAGAAATTAACTTGTTTACAGAACGAAATTAGATTTATACAATGTAAAAACCACCCACTTTTGATTTAATCTTAATTAAAAACAAGTATAGATTAGTAATAATTGCTTAATAATTGAAATATTGATTTTATTTATAGGCAAAATTCATTGTTAAAAGTTTCCAATAATGAACCGTTATAATAAAAATATTATTAAATAATTTTTTGGTACAAAATCTAACACCTTGTCACTGTTTTTGGACCAGAATATTGCTAATGCAGACTATAACTGATGTAATAGACTGATTTTCCTTGAAAAAACTTTACTTTCTGTGTAAAGGAATGCTTAGTAACCCTACTCTCACCAAAATATTCAAATATTTCGACTGATTCTTTTTAAGTAATATTGCCTTTGAGCCTGATAGCGGCCAAATTGCTCGTTTGCACACAGTAATAAACAAGCACTTGTCGTCATTTTGCAGAAAGATTGATATCACTGTTTATAAAAATAGAAGATTAATTGATGTGCAAAGCTGAGAAATGCAATAAGTTGTTTTGAGACCGAATTCTGCGGTTAATAGTCACCTGAACTGTGTCAGTATTTGCCTATTTTCGAGCTCCTTGGCTTGTTTATTGACGTGATTTATTTTATGGCTAAATTTAGCTCGAAATTAAAAAATTCACCTTGTTTTCAGGCTCCTTTTCTCGTTACACTTGTTTTCTACTTGTGTCGGCACTTTCAAATAACACAAATCACTGAGGTCTTGAGCAAACTGATTAATTGCTTGCTGGTTGGTCGTGTGCAGGAATTCACTGGCCTTTTCCTCTTCCTTTTTCAGATTGCACAATTTTTTTTAATTTTTCTTTTCGTTATTATTATCGTTTTCCTATTATTATTTTTTTCGGTGAAGAACAGCTGGGTATAAACAACCTTAATCCTCTGCCAAATGAAAGTGAATGATTAGAGAAAGTACGCAGTATATTCACACATCATTAAACAGAGAACAATATATTCCTTTTCTTAAACAGAATACTTAAACCGAGCTCACTTATACCAATTGTGTAGAAGAAAAACAAATAAATATTGTGAAAACTCTCTGTTGTGAAATTCGTCGAAAATGGCAGAAAAACAACCAGATGCGAGCAAACCCGATACAAACATTCTTACCACAGTTTCTCCCCCATCGGCTCTACCCAGTTTCATATTGAATCAAGTGTCGGAACCCGAGAAAAACACACCAAAAGTGGAAACGCAAAATCCCTCTGTTCCAAATGTGTCGTCATCATCATCAACAACATTTAGTCCGACCATTCCGGAGAGTCTGGCTAAAAACTATCACCCAGATCCGCCAACAGAACAAATCAACACCTCAGATTTTGACAAATTAACCCTCAACCCCGAACCAGCTTCCAGTGCTTTAAATCCCCTCCTCAACCAAGTTTCGGGATCTTCGTTCCTGAACTGGGTCAAAGGAGCTGCTGATGCCAGTGGAGAACTGCTTCAGAAGATAGGAGAAAAAGCTATCAACTCTATGGACACAATTGTAACGACTTTGGACCCCCAAATGAAAGAATACATTAGTGAGACTTTTAATATTTAATTTTTAAAGACGTTGATGATTAATTAATGTATTTTTCCAGAATCTGGAGGTGATGTGGAAATAATAGTTGCTTCAGACAAAGACAATAAAGTCAGACCAATCAGAGAAGCCTTTCAGTTAGTGTTTGGTCGAGCTACAATAATGTGAGTTTTAATAACATAATTTATCATTCATTCGATAATTGAGTTATATTTTATTAATATTCTCAATATATATATTTAATACCTTTAGTTATATTGCATATTTTTCTTATACATATAAAATACTTAATTGCTGTGTAAAACTATATTGCATAAATAGACGTTTCTATTTTATTTAATGTTTTGAACATTTTTTGTTATATAAATATCACTTTCTTTAAATTTAATAAATTTTTCAAAAAATTTTTATTTGTTCAACTACAAAAAGAGAAGTAAAAAACACTAAATACGTATTGAATTAAATCAAGAGAAAAGAAATAGAGACAAATAAAAATAAATATTGCTCGTAACTTGTACGTATTTTATATTGTGATAACAAATATGTAGCCTTTAATGCCTTTTCTGCGGTATATAATGGTTCTTAATCGACTTGTTCTTATCGTCACTTTCGCATTGCTCATTACCTTGAAAATGATGTACGAAATTTCACTTCATAAAATTTATTACAAATCGAATTCTATTGTGTCATTATTTAATATATAGGGGAAATATGTACAAAATGGCATAGGGGGTGTTTCTGGAATTTGGCTATTTTCAGCTCGAATCTGATTGAGCTATCATGTGACCCAAATGGCTTTGGCTATCCTGCCAAAATTTGAACGCATTCAGTCCATGCGTCTTAGTGCCAGGGCCGTCAGAAATTTTTCCAGCGAAATAAGTTTTTATTTACATTCAGTTCAATTGAACATACTGGAAGAGTTTCGCTAATTTACATATTATCCTGGTGCTTATTTTATCCATTAAGGATTCATCTTTGTCTTAAAATAAGATTTTATAGAAATAGTCCTATTTTTTTCCTTTCAAAATGACATACCTCTCATTTTGTCAATTAATGGTATTTATCTAATTAAACCGCATATTTTGTACATAGATAGTAGTGATGTGCAATATTTTAGAAACGATTACTTTTTACTAGATACTTGAATCTGAATTCAGTACTAGATACTTTGAAAAAAAAGTAATCAATCCAAAATATCAATCGATAAAAAATATCGACTTGATACAAAATATCAACTTCAGTTAAGATTCGAAGGAATGCGATCAAAAGAGAATGAAATTTGGTCTGCCGAACTGAGTGGTTTTTATCTTTTAAAAAGGGAAAAATAAACAAACAATCGGCGTGTGGCACTAGGATAGTGCAGACTCTGTGTGATTGTTGTTGTAAAGGCACCACCGAAAAATTAAAGACTTTTATTTTTTCTACGTTGCAATTAATTGAAATCAGACTGAAATGTAAACTTGCGATTTATTTCTTCCTTTTATTAGAAGCCGAAGCCGATTCATAGTTTGGACATTCTACTGACAAGTGCTCTGATTTACTGGATGATTGTTAAAAAATATATCAAATCTTCATTTGTTTACAATGAATAATTTTTATGATATTTCTGATTGGAATATTTTAAATTAACTCAAGAAATCTATGACCAAATTAACTTATAGAAAATGAGAAAAAGAAAAAGTATCAATATCGAATATTTAAGATTCGATACTTTAAAAAAAGTAATCAGTAATCATTGATATTTGAAAATGT
>JXOV01013074.1:0-12981 GCA_001014945.1 Clogmia albipunctata
AACACTCAATAAATAAATAAATAAATAAATATTAATCTTAATTTCTGGACACTAGAGGGTATTTTATGGACAGTTTTTTGTCACCGAAATAGAACACATATACTACGAATCACTTTCATAACTTTCATCTGTACCCGTTCATAGAACAGCAGCAAAGTACTTGTATTTGAAAAATCCGGTTTTAACTAACCAACTGAAATCCGTATTGATAGAGTGACT
Organism: Clogmia albipunctata; assembly: GCA_001014945.1. Lineage (NCBI taxonomy): Eukaryota > Metazoa > Arthropoda > Insecta > Diptera > Psychodidae > Clogmia > Clogmia albipunctata. Next base: position 220 of record JXOV01013074.1, read on the forward strand.
ATTATAACACCCTACTTAACATAGATCCGAAAAGTATCGACAAGTGGACCAATCAGGAAGACAGGTTGGTAAGATGGGAGGGAGGTATGTAATCGACGTTGTAAAACCAAAAATCGATTATAGAGAAGCCCCTTATATGTTTGTGAATCATAGTCATATAGTGTGGCTCACTTATCAGTTTTATGATTATATTTTTTTAAATTTTTTTTTAAATGAATTAAACGGATTAATTTTTAAAAAATCATTACAAAACTTTATTTCGATGGTTTCGTATTGTTTAGATGCAGATCCAAGTTCGGGTATTACAATCATGATTTAAATAAAACCCGGTAATTCCCTCCCAGGTTCAAAGGCAATAGGCTTGATATCTTTAAAAATCGAGGGAATAGACTAGTATAAACTAGAAAAGACTGGTAAAGCTAGCCGTAGAGTATGAAATTTTGAAAATGAAAGCAATTTTCAATTTTTAAGTAATTAGATAATTAGGGACGATTTAAGAATAATATACTATAATATGGCTATTTTTATAAAATTTAATCTCAAAAGAAACATCGTACATTATGGTCAATCCCAAAATCTGTATTGATTCTTTGTCATTTAAATAATGTGTTCCCAATAAAATTCTAATGATTTTAAATATGAAATTTTACAAATTTTTCCAAAATTTTAATTTGAAATTATTGATTTGTGTTGTGTACAAATATAACTATAATTTCAGTGTTTCCAAAGTACATCTACCTTGAATTAAAGGCATCCACTTGAAAATCAATAAAAAGTACACTAAAAATGCTTCAATTAGTTTCACATAAAAAATTTCTAGTTTTCTATAAATTTGAAGGACCAATTTTGGATCTGCACATTAAATTACACAATATTCTACGATATATTATATTCCAATATCGTAATCTGCTGAGACATATTTATTTATTTTCCATTTGAAATATAACGGATCACCAGAGATGTGGTAAACAGCTAAACTGGCTAGTATATTTTACAGTTAATAGCAAACGTACAAATAGTCCCACAATTCTTTAAAGCAGTACTTTTGATATGTTTTTTAACATGTAGCTTAGCACTTAGCGACAATTTTTGTTTAGTTTTGAATACTGTTGATTTACACTATCCATATTTCAAATTGTATTTATCTGTAGAAGTTTGCGCTCTAAAGGAACAGAAACTGGGACTTTGATAGATAGATTAGTATTTAGTTTTTTTGTTTTATTTTAAGTTAGTAATTAGTTAGTTAAGTAACCTAAAACTTTAAAATTTCTCTGGTTATTTTTAAATAAATTTTTAAATCTGTATTTAATTTGTTTTAAAATCTGACGTATAAATAGTCCCGTAATGTAACATAGTGCATGTAGGCAGTAAATGCCTAGATATTTTTTTAATGCAAGGCTTAAATAATATTAAGTTTTTTAACGTGAATCTTGACACTTGACGACAAAGTTTCAAAATTTTTTTCTTTCTTTTCGATGATTTCAATTGACTTAAACCATATTTGAGACTATATTTTTATTTATAACCATTAAAACTTGTATAACAGAAGATCAATAGTATTAGGCACTCCACAGGCCTTAGAAATCTATAATGGCTAAAATCACATCAGTCTTTAAACAGAAAGTGGGGTCTTAAAATTAGTTTTATAAATGCGAAGCATATTGTAATTTCGTGATGTTTAGTTAGTAAAATAATATTTACTCGCACCAGAAAAAAGTTCTCCATATTCATTTAAAGAATTTTTAGATCTTTTTACTTTATTTATTTTAAATTTGACAAATATAATATGGAATAAACTTTAAACTTCGATTGTTTTGCTACTTTATGTTTTGTGAAAATCATAAATTTCGTCTCTTTTCATTAAAGTTCGTATTATTCAACCCATTTCCATTGATTTATAAAAATTATGGTACACGTGCCAAAGTTTCATTTGATAGTAAAATGGCTTGCATAAATTTATTACCAAAACTAATGTTAAATAGATAAAATACTGAAATGCCAAGATGCCGTCAAGGGATCCATATTTTGCGTGCGAATTTAACGATCATGCAAATCGTAGAAATTCGATCTATTCTGAAGCAGAAATGAATATTCGATATTGAAATTTATTGGTCACTGTCAAGTTTCATTTGACCTTTGAGTTCATCTTCGCTGCGTGAATTTTGCGCCAGAAGGTGTTACAATGGGAACTGAGTCCCAGTGAAGCAGTGAATAATCGTCTCCATCTCCTCTTCTATTCATTGTTAGTTATTGGATTGCATTGAGTCTCAGACACATCGAATCATAAATCGAATTTGCTAAACTGGTTTTCGGAGCTACATTTTGCATTTTCGACTTTGCCTCCCACAGAAACGAAAAATCACACACTGTTCTAGAGCCCCCCGTCCATAAATTATGACGATTCTCAATGAAGAGTCTTGTGTGCCATAAAATTAGTGCCATATTCACCCACAGTTGTTTTAGAAGAAAAAAATAAAAAAAATCGTCAATTTATAATATAAATGCGCAAAAGAGGCCATTTCAAATGCCAATGACATTCAAGCGCTTTTGCAAATTGTCATACTTTCCTCTTTATTGTCTCCCCAATAAAAGTGACGAAAAGTGGGCTTGGCTCCCTGTTCTTCTCTCCACCACCACCACCGCTGATAAATTGCCCGCTATAAACATGTCATTGTTCTCCAAAGCGATTCAATTTATAAGAAAGCAAACGAGTTATTAATCATAAAAGGAGTTTTGGCGGTTAAATGGCATTTTGGAAATTTGTGAAAATTAGCACGTCTTTGAGTGATTTTTTATTCCCGCATTCTTCTTTTAATCACCGTTGCTCTTTTTAATGATGCCGAGTACTTGAACGTTTTATTATTTTACTAATTACAGCGACAAAGTCCATTCACCATAATTACGGTCAGTTTATATTTAAATTATAATGAAATTATGTTTGAAATTTACAATAAAGTGCTTTAAGCTATGTTTAGAGCATTTTCAGTTTATTCAATTTATTATTTCTTTTTTTCCGCTCTCAATTCCTGTAAGGAATATGGGGAGTCTTAACCTCAACCAACGGGCTTAGACTTTTCATGACTATTTTTGTTCAGTGTATTATTATTCATTTAATAGCACCTAGACTAGTTGCCAACAGATCCAGTCAATCCGCCCATTTTATTTATCTTTTAGCGCCATTACTTATAATTCGCTATGAATATTATTTCACAATGTTATTGATGCCCAGGATCCGATCCCACGACCTCGAGGAGAATAAACAAGGGTGCTAACCGCTTGACTTTGTTATGAGACAGATTTTAAATTCTTGAATATAATTCTTTTAAAGTCAAATTGATTTTTTCTTAACCTGGATACTTTTATTTACAAAAAGATGTTTTAATAATAAAAAAGTGTTTTCTATTCTAATACCTTGGTTGCTCCTAGAAAAATATGAAAACTATAGATTGCAACAAATGTGAGGAAATCGGATTCGACAGTTAAGTGCTCGTTTTTGTGGCCAATTTAGTTAAAAAAAATAAGCAGCACCACATACTAGATTAGACTACAGCTTTTAAAACGGACTAAAGAAGTCGGAATACAACCCTATTATTGCTTGAGAGGACCGTTGGAATAGTTGTGAACTGTCTTCGATCATCTTTGACTAAGACGGCAGTAGAAAAAATGAACTAGGATTACTACGGAAACATGGTACAACGCAAGATTAATTAACAAAGTGGTCGAGCCGATTTTAAGGGGTTGTAGGGTCCGTTTGAGACAATGTCATTTAAAATGATTGCTGCACTCGTTTTTTTTTTTGTTGTCTATACTCATAAAGCAACTTAAAGCAGTTTTTTTCCAATCACGCGAACCAATATAAAGTTTTAAAGAAGGGGATGACGTCATCACCGGAATATCAAGCCACAGACTCTATGTCAGGTTATTACAACAACAAAGAATCGGCCAAACTCTTTCTCTGTTGAGCGACTTTGGGTACAACCTAAATAATCTTACAATAGGACATAGCCAATGTACGTGTAACTGCATGCTATCGAAGTGGGGGATGGTTATTGATCCAAGATGTAACTCTGGTACAGAATTTCAAACAATGGGGCATAATTTGCATATATGTCTAATAACATGATTTGAAGGAAATCTGGAAGAAATAAAAGATCTTACAGTGACTGCAGGAAATAGGTTGTCTTCTATTATTTGCAACAGATACTCATACGCATAAATAATCCGAACAAAACGATTTTAAATTATCCATTATTAAATAGCCTTTAAAATTATGGACTGAAGTAAATATCATCATGGTCCCTTCCCTTGTTCTCTGTATCGAGTTCTTGCCACAAAAACTAAATGGACTAAATGCCGGTTTTTACGAAACCGAGAAGTGTCTGCCATTCTTAAAACCTGTATGACATAACATTTTTTTTTATTTAATAACAGTAATTGTATACAATTTAACATTTTTTGCAGAAATCCAGAGAAAATCTCAGCCATAATAGTTTTATAAAGAATTTTTGCAATTAGTTTAGAAATAAAATAAATAATTAAAGTAAAATTTCCGAAATTGCAAACAAATACTGATAGATGTGGAAATCGAACACTAAGTGCCTGTATGGGTTATAACGTCTGTTCCTCATAGGTTTACCCTTATTTACAATTAAATCTTTATATTATTCCATATTTTACAAATAATGACTTACATTGTTTGAATATGACAATACAAAATGAGAAGTACTTCCTTTAAATTTAAATAAAAACACTATTAAAAATGAATAAAAAAGACTTTTTTTAAAAGTTCCTCAACGTGTTCATGAATGACACGAACCAAATCGGAAAAATCAATTTACATGCAAACTGCACATTCTGTTGATTTCAATTCATTTTATTGGCGTGATTCAAATAGCAATTATATAATTGTCTGATTTATTTGAATTAATTACTTAAATGCCTGACTCCACAATTAAATGCAAAAAGTACAATGCTCATCCAAATGAATCTACAATTGCAATTAATGAAGTTCATTTGATCACAAATTAAATAATATTATTATTGTTTTATTCGTCTTAAATTTAAAAAAATTTAATGTTTTTCGTTAAATTAAAAATAATAAAACTAAAACTAGACAAAACATCTAAATTTTAACAATGTTGTAAAAGAAGAGCAAAATCACTCAATCCCAAAACGATAAAAAGTCCGAGGCGACAAAGGTCAGCGTGGGATATTTTAATAGTTCGAGATCGTAAAATGGGAAATTGGCTAACGCGTTGTGCCCATGAAGGGTAAATCAGAAAATCTATAAATCAAGAGGTTAGTTATATATCCCATAAAAGTCTAAATAAATTTATTCCCAACTAATCTTAAACAATTTACAGAAAAAGACAAAATGTTAAAATGGTAGTAAAAAGTTATTAAAACAGTTCCGGATATCAAGACTTTATATTTTTACAAAACCGCTCAACCATAAATAAGTTGTCCAGATTATTTAATGTTGAATGTGTGACGTCATTGGTTGCACTGTCATTCATTGTTTTAAACGCACATTAAAATCAAAGAATATTGTCTTAGGTTTTTTAGCGAGAGTGGCACAGTCAGTAATTAATAGTATATCTCGATACAAGTAGTGAAATATAGGTTATTGCAGCACGAATTTACTATGTATTTTGACGAGCGCAGCGATTAAATAAATTGTGCAACAACAACTCACAACAAAATTTTCAAATTAAAATATTTAATAATAAATTTCTTTATGACAACAATATGTAATTTCATAAAATTGGTGACTAAAATGCATGAAAATTTGGAAATATTACCGCACTCCGTACAGTAGCCAGTTTCAGTAAGTTCGCTGTTCACTATCCACTGAGTCTACAACAACAACATACACTGTAATGCTGTCACGTCCCTTCAATCAGCGGAATAAATTCGTATTTCAGGTTTCTTCTAAGATATTTTTATTTTGACGCTATATTATTTTACTTTTGGTAATACAAACGAAGAATGGATATAGTTAAAATAGTTAGAATAATAATTACGAAAATAATGTAATTTTATGCAATTCTAGAAATTTACTTTTTGTCAACTGAAAATGAATTTTTACTACAAAATAATTATAACACTTGTATTTCCAATTTATATAAAATAATATTTTTATTTTTTACGTAACAAAACTAATAAAACTGAAACATTTTTCAATAATTGAAATTTTTACAATTTTCTGGTTTTTCTTTAACGAAACACAATTTCCGCTCAATAATTCACTTCTATACACTGTACTTGATCATTCCATAGTGTATTTCTATTTGAAGACCTTGAAATTAAACTTCAGGCTTCCTTGGCTAGACGCCGCTCCTTTCGGAGCATAGGGCAGCAATTGCTGTTTCTTGGGTAGAGTGTCTTAAGTGACTATGATATCAGCATAGCGCACTGCAGAACCAGTAGACCATCTTACTCGGGCTGTTAACGCCACCGTTGACCCTACTTGTTGGGTTCTTCCGCTTTTGCTCTCCTACAAGACGTCTCACTGGGGTTGAAGATTGGGTATCAAAACAATCACTGTACAGGCATTTGATATTTTTGATTACGTAAGACCAATTGGGGAGACCTAGAATGGTAACGGCTGTTGAGTCGTCGTCGAAGAAGTTATTGTAAGTATTTAGTAACTTTATACAATAATAAATGAATAAAGTATAATTCAATACCCGCAGACAATTACAAATCGTGTTAATACACGAAACTAGTAGTTTGTACCAAAACTACTAAAATAGCTAATAAATAAGCGAATTGTATAAAATCTTGGTTGGAAAAACACATAATTAAACACTCGTATACGTATCTATTAGAACTCTACTCGAGTTTAATTATGGTTCATTTTTCCCACACGTTGTTTAAATAACTATTAATGTTCTCTTGTGACGAAATTAACAAATCAAAACAATTGATGACAGCGCAGCCAATGACGTTTCACTACCACTCCCACAGATTACTACAACCTTATTGTTAGTGAATTTTATATATAAATGCACTTTTATTATGAGTATATTAAAATAGTACAAAATTTTTTAATGAAAAACTTACGGATTTTTTTAAAATTTTATAATTTATGTATAAATCTATATCCGTTTTATTTTTTCAATCATTATTTTAATGTGACTGGAGATTTGTATAATAATTAATTGCGATAATAGATCCCACTGAGAACACGCCATTGACTGAAACACAATGGAATAGCCTATTCATGTGATAATTGAAATTGTTTATCAAATGAAACATATTTCATTCTGCGCAATAAACTATCTATTAAACACGGATATTCACGAATAAGTATTGACAAGTGTTGAACATTTGGTTAAATTAAATTTGTTAAAATTGTTAAAGAAACAGAATTTTCTTTTGATACAAGTGCGTAAAGTCAGTTGGTTTTCTACTTACGAGTAGGAAGCGATTGTGAAAACTCTGGCCAATGGCGAGTGTACCTTTGGTTCGTGATTAAAATTCTTTTTCATAATGAAATGTATATTAAACTTGGAAGAGACCCCATACTTTTGGAAAGAAGATTGTTATGGTTTGAAGTCTGAAAAGGAAATTGATCAGCTCTTCAAAAAAGTTCGAGAGAGAAGCCAGTTCAGTCTTTGTATAGTATTTGAATTACAATTTCTTTTTTTATTTTGTGCAACAACTACTGCAATGACCAGCAGAATATCTAATACAGGAAAATGATAAGATTAATTAATTTATACTGTTTTTAATATAATTGTTAAAAATATGTCTACTCGTATATCTACAATTTAACCTTTAATCCCTTCCTTATATTGAGTTCGACTTTTACTGCCTACGTAAGCAGTTGCCGAATGGTTAAATTAATTGAATACTATTAGTTCATTAAAATTGAACATATAAGAGATTTACTACATTCGACAATTCGAAGTTGCAAAATTGTTTTTACAGTATTTCAGTGCTGTTTCTCTTTAAAAAGTTACTGAGCAATACAACCACTTGATAATTCAAACATCTCTCCCACCTGTTACGGAGAGATCAAGGATCCTTTTTATATTCAGATGTTCTACATCTTTTCACGTTGCAATTTGAAAAAAAAACTTTGCAATTTGGAGGATGACCCGTGTATTTTAAATGGGCCATCTTTCTAATTACAATGTAGGTTTTTCAGGTTCCAATGTCTATTTTTTTAATTGAAACGTGAAAATGTGCAGAATTATATTTTTATTAAGAAAATATATTATCTAGTAGCAAAGGAGTTGCCAAAGGTCAGTGGACCGAAAAAAATTTGTTTTAGTAAGCTGAAAGAAAAATTTGTTTGAATAATATTAGGTGTATCCAAATATTCAATTTCTATTATTATATTTTGATTTTTTTGAAAATAAAAATTCAATTTTTTAATTCAAATCTATTAAAAAGATCACACTTTATCATTTGTCCCACACCTGGTAAATGAATTTTCGATTTAAAAGAAAGTGTTCATTCCTAACAGAGTTTGTGCCAGGACCTTGAAATCGAGGATCAGGGCGCCTCAAGACGCCTACCATTCGGAGAAAAGTCGTAAAATTCACCGAGGGAAACCTGCACTAGGTTCCATAAAACCATCACTCTTGTCCTGATTTTTATTTCTTTATTGATCGACTGACAAAAGTCAGGATCATAAAACGGATAATTAAATAATAGGTAAAAGTTGTCGCTTTATTCGGTCACTATTTTCCCATCGAACAATACAACACAGATCTTTTGTGCGAAAGAAATTCATTGTTAAATAATAATATAAACACATAAATCACTTAATTTAGGGAGTGTAATGGTCTCATAAGATGGTTTTTGAAAATTGTATTAAATTTGTACGAGAATAAAGGTTAATTTTATTGAAAGAAAATAATATTTTTGTTCGTAGTTTTTATCAAAGTCATAAATTAAATTTAATCTTGAAAATTAAATTACGAAAAAAAACTGATAAGAAGTAAGAATATACTTCAAATTTGTACTTGGACAGATAACAAGTTTGGGGTTTTTTAAAATAAATTTTTACAATTCTATTGAAAGAAATTTATATTTTAGTAATGAATACTTCAATACTTCTTCTATAAAGTTCCTCATAATTACGCACTGTTTATTTATACAGTATTCAATATCGGAAAATTGTTACCGAAAGTTCTGACTGCTTCTTTCCTTAATTGAGCTAATTTTCTAGACCATAATTTAGAACAACATTGTTTTTAACATCAACATATTTTGTACATAAATAGCAAAAAAATAAATAAATTGTATATAATTTTGTAAAAAAAAACGTGTTGAAAAACACAGCAAATTAAACAATCGTATCTTTGGGAAAACTCATTACATTCGGTTTTTCGGAATTTAGTGGTGTTTGATTAAGATATTTCCACATTTTTCCACACGTTGTTTAAATAACTATTATTTTGTTAAGTAAAAGTAAAACTAAGTTTCCTTGTAACTGAAATATTTTTAAAGTAGCTAAACCCTATAATTTAACTTATATTAATAGGCAGAGTATATAAATATAGAAAAAATAAATAAAAACTACATTATAATGAAATATATTGTTTAGGTGAACGTTTGATATTGGTCTACTCAAAGTGTAAAGTTTCATGTGGGACATTCCAATAGTACATCTTACTAAAACTACCATTTACAGTCAACTCTCGATGATTCGAGGGAATCTTAAAATATTACGAATTATTGAGAATTCAAATTATCAAACGGATCGAAAGCACATTGCTGCTGCTAAGACTGTTTTATAATAAGAAAAAAAGTATACAAAATGCTGCAAATCTGCAACTTTGAATTGTCGAGTGTTGATCGCCGATGAGTTTGAATTACCGCGTATGTTAAATTGCGGTGGCTTTTTGGCCGACTACCCAAAAAAGCCACCGAGAGCATAATAATGTATTGATTTAGTCTAAAAAAACCTGGAGATCTTTTTTGGAACATTATAACTTTAGATTACGTAGAGATTCAAATTTTCGAAGGTTAGAATTATCAAGAGTCGACTGTACTTAGATAGATTTACTTGTATTAAGATTACAGTTACTAATAGTTATTTAATCAACGTGCAGGAAAAATGAACCATAATTAAACTCGAGTAGAGTTCTAGAAAACGAATGAATGAGTGTTATAATAGATGCGAGTGTTTAATTATGTATTTTTCCAACCATTTTTTTACAAAATTTTATACAATTCACATATTAAATATGAAATAAAGAATAAGAAAACAATCCGGTACTTATTTAAGGTCTAAACACATAAAATTAAGGGAAGTACTTGTCAAGCGAATATAACTTTTGGCCTCAATTTTTCAAAATATCACGAGAACCTTGCACCATGCACTGAATCACTGATATCCCCGTGATAGCACTATCATTTATACCACATTTAGAAGCCAGAACTAACATTAAAGAAAACTTTATTTATTGTCATTTAATTTGAAAATTTTAAATTGATTAATAAATCATAGTCTACTTTATTATAGAGACTTGAAAAATGTCAACGTATATTTTCATTCTCAGCTATTACGATTAGTATAAAACTTTGCGGTTGAATAATGAAGAATAGATATGCAAATTTATTGGTGTTAGTAATAAATAATATATTATGCAACAGATCAATATAATAGTACAGATTGTGGAGTAAGCGTTGACTACTATAATAACAATATTACTATACAAAATTGTATAAAAAATATTTTCATTTAAAAGTGGCAATTTTCCAGATAGATAACGTAATTTACATTAACGCATCTAATAATATGATAACTCAGTGATTATGTATAAAACGACAATTTCATTGTCTAATCATAATAGTTAATTGGGAAATTGAATTTTAAAAAGGGGGCGGATCGTTCACAAGCAATAAATTTCTGTGTGACAGACGCATTAGTCGCTACGCACGTCAAAATGCATGGTAAATTCGGGCTGTAATGTCCTCTATTTCACCACTTAACATTCTTAACATCATATTTTGTGAATAAATAGCAATTAATAGCGAATTGTATAATAGTCCTTAATAATTGATTACATCTATTGAGTTTCTAAGCCTAGTTTGAAAAATGTTATTAAAGTTATTATAATTTTTCTAAAATATAAACTTGCATTTTTCAAAGAAGCAAATTCCAATTCCCTAATATGCTAATAAAATTTCGTCGGTTTAAAATATTCACACCAAAATTTAATTGATCATTACTTTTATCTGATATTTTAATGGTTGTACATAAAATTTGGAATAAACCGAAGAAATACCGAGTCAAACTTGACTTCTTACAACAATAAAATTATGCAAATATCTTAAGCCGTTGTTATCCGTTCTTCAATTGAAGTGTTTAACCAAGGTAGTTGCTCTGCTGTTGAGAATTCTACGTTTTCCCGTGAAATTAAACAGACCAGGGAAAAAGCAGTTCGAACGAACTGAAATTGTCGTGAGAAAAACAGAAACCATGAATGGTCTTTTGGACAGGTAGATTTTGAATTTCTAACATCTAACCCAAGGAATAAGTGGATGTCTTGTCGATGTCGTCTTAGTACCAATTAAAATCAAGCCATTTAGTTACCAAGTTTGTAGTTTTATTTGATGCAGTAATTACTCGTATTAATTTGAATAAGAAGTTAATAACCATATTAAAGGAATAATTTTTCGAAACCCACCTTTCGTTTAAACACAGATTGTGACCAAATGTTATCAATAATAAAGATATATTACAATTTTTACAACAACTGAACTCGTCTTAGTTCCTTTTGAATTGGTATTAGTAGGGCGGGCGCAGGGACTATAGCTTTTATTTATAAATATAAATGAATACTAGCTGGCCCGGCATTCTTGCCTTTTTCATCATTTTTAGATTTTTTTTTTTAAATTCAACAGTATAAGTCTGTGGCGATGAAATTATAAAGGGAAATAAATTGTTGTGGTAATAAATTCATCATGGATTTAAATTAGTATTCATTTTTATTTAAATAAGAATAAAATTTGTTTTGTGCAATTCCGTATCGAAAAGAAGACTTTCCTTCACGCAAATTAGTTTTTTAATGGTTTACTTTTCTGCACGGAGTGCTGAAACAATTCAAAATTAAATCACCAATTTAATGAAATTACAAATTATTGTCATAACGATATCTCTCATTATTATTGAAATATTTTCCGTTGATAATTTCGTTGTGAATGGTTGCTGCACAATTTGAAAAATCCGTTGTGAACGGTTTTATTAATAATTATCGAATAACTGATATTTTTTCAGAATTACACAAGATAGTGTTCGATAAGCATGTGAAATCGGATATTATTGCACTCGTTTACCTATTTTAACTGTCTGCGCTCGTCAAAATACATGGTAAATTCGTGCAGTAATAACATTTATTTCACCACTTGTATCGAAATATACTATTTCAAAACTAAAGAAAAAGGAAAAAAATGGAATTGTCATTATTTACCACAACACTTAATAATAATTAAATCCAAAATGTTTCTTTTTCGTAAAAAGAAAAAAAGATTAGGCGTGACTCACCCTTAATATTTAGGAATATAAAAATATAACAATACAACAATGCCCACAAAATTTGAATAAAATCGGTTCAACTATTTATGATTAGTTCGTCTTTAAACATTGCATTGTGGAAAAGAATTTTATTAGGGGTAGCTTACCCTAATAACTTGAATTGTTTTGAGAAGAGTATAATTATTTATTTATTTATTTATTTCTTTATTGTTTACAATCAAATGATTATTACAAGTTATAAGTATTTACAATTGGTTTTGTTT
>JXOV01013076.1:8658-24751 GCA_001014945.1 Clogmia albipunctata
CTATTTCTAATATGATTTTTCAAATCATTATGCAATGGCAATCTTGGATCTTGAGTAGCCTTTCTGTATTCTTTTAGTAAAGCCATCGTATTTAATTGACACGACACATACACAGAACTTTTAACTAAATTGATTAAACTCGTTTTCAGGAACCAGTAAGTTTTCAGATTGACGTGATTGTGAAAATCGGTGATTGAAAAGGTAATGAGCTTGTGACACCAAAACGTTTGTATTACTTTACCATAGGTACCGTTAAGCGATGAACCGCCCCTATTTAAAAATCGAAATACCAATATATAATTTCTAAATTATATTATTTAATTGCATGTCTATGGAATCTGTATTTTATTTGCAAGCGATTACAATTTTAAAAATTAAAATAGAGTAAATATTAAAGCCGATATAGCCGTTTGAAATTTTATGCAATTTCCTGTTTACCGATATTTTCTCTGAGCTATAAAATATAATAAGAAGAGGACACCATAAGAACCCGCCTCGTAGCCGATGTGATAACGCATCGGGCAGTCTCCGCGGAGGTCATGAGTTCGATCCCAGGACAGGTAGGATTGACTGGGTCCTTTTTCAACTGGTCTAGGTGCTATTAATTGACTAATAATACACCGAAAACAAATAGTCATGAAAAGTCTAAACCCGTTGAGTTGGTTGAGATTCCCGAGTAGAAGGGAATGAAGATTGCGTACTAAAAAGGTCGAAAGTAAAGTGAATTAGGCAAAAGGCTACGGAAAAGAAGAAGTTAGTTATTCAATTTTAAAAAATCACTGTTTATGATTTAAAAATACGCAACTTTATTTTTGGCTGGAATTTGTATACAAGCAAACATTTTCAATAAAATTGGTAACAACGTATCAAAAATAATTGAAGAGTAACATATGTGGATCAGACTAAGGTGCCAATTTGAGTTAAATCGATCGGGTGACTGTGATCGGAACGATTATGATCGACTGGTGACGCAGAGGTTTCCCACGAGATCTTTTTCTTGGAGGGAAGGCTCTTCATGTCCATCAGCATCCGGTGGCTGCTCATATTCTGGATTTGGTTATTTGAGACTTGGAAGTCGCTTTTTTGCAAGATGTTTATTGAATTGATCAAATCGGCTTCTTGGAGATCGCCGAACGGGGATCGAGATGATCGCTGATAATCTGAGCGACAGGTTTTCAAATTGTTGCTGCCACTGCTGTTGTTGCTGCTCGTGGAAGGCTGTTCGTGCACTTGAACAGTTGTCACAAATTGAACAGGTGGCGGCAAGAGGAGCTCTTCCTGCGGAACATGAAACTGCTTCGGATCGATTTTGTTATTGTTGTCTGCGCTGCTATTCAAATTACGCAAATTGGTGCCAGTTGCGCTGTTCTTCAAGATAATTTTGCTAATGTTGTATATATTCTCTGGATCACTGTAATCGGCCAGTAATTGTCTTTGGTTGTCTTCAAAGGCTTCATCCTTTTCCATTTCCCCATTTAAATCGTCTAAAATTGTCGCCTTCTTCGCTAATAGTTCCTCCGATAATTCCAGTTCTCTGTCCGCCAGCTCTATTTCTCGATTCCGCTGCTCAATTTCTAAATTTAGACGGTTCAAAGTGGTCAGTATTTCGTCTTCGGTCAAGTCCGCGTTTTCCGACTCTATTCGCACCTTTTTCGCATTCAATCGCACCAGCAATTCCTCCTCCTTTTGCAGGTGCTTGTTGAGCACGTAAATTTTCTCTAAAATTTTAATTTGCTCATTCACTTGCTGCTGATCCATTGCATCATCGCCGTCTTTTGCGGAAAGGTCATCTTGACAAGAGAGCTGGAGGCCAAACTCTTTCACCTTTTCGTGATCCCTCAGAAGATCCGCTTCTCGATCGGTGTAATCGAGCAGAGAGGTCTTTTTACGATCGACGGTGCACGGAACTATTACATTTTCTATTACATCTGCGTGATCACAAATTGGGGATGAGTTGTCATTAGAGGGATAAGTTTCTTCTGTTGGCACTCCACTGTCGCTGTTTTCCACAGTTAACAAGTCCTTATCTTCCGCCTCATGGAGTCCCTTTAAATAAGTTTCTAATAGATAATTCTTCCCATGCTCCTTTTCCCTAATTTTGTGCTTTTCATCCTCCAATTGCGAGATTTGAAGCTCTCGATCACGCAATTTGGCCAACTGCTTTTGAATGGTCTCCCCCTGATTAAGGATCAACTTCATTAGCTTTTCGATCGTGGCCTTTTGCGATCGCGGATGCAACGTTTGAGCCTCTGTGATCCACGCCGAGGTGGTTTTCGAAGCTCGGTGCCGCCTCCGCCTCACTATTGCACTCCCCGGACAGCGATCGCTGTCATATTCATCAATGGGCTCTTCTGCAACACACCCATCCTGTTTTACAGTCTCATTGTGCTGCGACTCGATCATGCGAAGCGTCAATTTCACCTGAAACGAGGGAATGATTGGAAAAATTGTAACTATTTTAATAAACCAAGGTAAAATCTCTTAAATGCAGATAAAGGGGAAAAAACTGTTCACGCAATTCAATTAAAAGTGGTTTGCATTTTATTCGCCATAATATAAACAGCGAGAGTTTGTTCCACTTCTGTCAGTCTTTATCTCCCTCTCATGAATGCTACTTCTTATGCTTGCAGTTTCACTTTCATTCCCCCGCTAATAATTCGCGCAATGATGCGATAAACTAAACGGTTTGAGTTTACAAATTATGCCTCTATGTCTTCTATGCGAAGACACTCCGCTATAAATTGATAGGAGCATTTGGATTTCATTTCCAGAACCTAGCATGAATTACTTTAAAAAAGCGACAACGTAGTAAATACCTGCTAAAAACTAAACGAATCAAATCTTCTACTCTATTTTGGGATTGCAATTTTCGGAAAATTTTTCCCATTTTAAAACTTGAATATTCATTTTAGTCTAATAATTTGTGTTCGAATATTTTAATGTTAAGAATTGGATAAAGGTCGATAACAAATTAATCGAATAAAACCAATTAAATGGAAAATAATTTTGCGAAAATTGCAATCTCTAATATGGTAAGAGTAATTTTTTAAATAAAATCTTTGGTATAAGTTGTTTGAAACATCTTTCCATTTCGTTATTTGATTTAGGACATCTTCATCGTGTATTCTACAATCGATTAACACGCTCTCCATTGTCCTTTCCATTTAATAACCCACGTTTGTATAAGAGATATATCATATCATTTATTTCTAGTTTAATTTTAATATAAAGCCATTCCAGAATAAGGCCGCAGGCATTGTTATAACCCTAGTTCCTGGGAAAATACTCATCAGTTCATTAACAAACATTTTATATTTTCGACATTTATTACTTCAGTTGTAGTCAAAATATTTTAAAATTATTTTTTATAGCTCTTTAAATAAAGATTATTTTAGGGTTTTTTGTTGCCTTAAAAAAATGATCTGCCTCTGTGTCCTAGCGGTTAGCACCCTGGACATCCTCCTCGAGGTCGTGGGATCAAATCCCGGGCGGATATCTTTCTAGCGCGAAAAAAGTTTCCATTTGTGTGTATATCAACAACATTGCGAAATAATATTCATAGCGAATTATAAAATTGTGATGGCGCAATCAAATAAATGAAATGGGCGGATTGACTGTACCGTTTACAACCGGTCTGAAACACAAACAGTCACGTAAAGTCTAAAACCCGTTGGTTGAGGTTGAGACTACCCCTTGTTTCGTCGTGAATGTCGTGTGAATGGTTTATTTTTTATTTTTTTAAAAGTGCTTAAAAGAATTCTTTAAAGCACTAGTGCTTTGTATTATTGAAGTGTGACCTCCGTAAACAAAATTCATCAATTTATTTGAAAAATGACTTTGATACTGTAGGTTTTACTTTTAAATATTGATGAGCTTTTACGAATATGAACGAAAATTATGCGACATTCTCGGATTACAGTTATGGATTTTGATATTTAAAAGTTCTGTTCCGATTTTTGTCATAAAATAGAAACATAAACATCATTGAAAACTATTACCCAAATATTAGAATTTGTACCAGAGAAATCCAAACGGATTACCAATAAAGATTCTCTCAATTTATTGATCGGTGCAATGAAATTAAAGTTAAACGAAATTGCGAAACCGTTACACTTATTTATTTAAATTTATTCAAATACAATTATGGTCTCTCGTATTCCCACATTACGATCGATATATTTTATAAGCAACAAAAGTTGGTGTGTAACAGCTAATTATATTTTTACGGAAATTCGAATATTTTTATATTATATTATATAAAAATATAAAATATAAAATTTTGTATAAAACATGATCGATAAGCATTATTAAACACTCGGGCCTTCTTTAAGGCTCTCGCTACGCTCAGGGCTTAATACAGTCTTTGCGTTTAATATTGCCTTATCTTATCAACCTTGTTGTAAAAATAACTACAATTTGGCGTACTTTGATGATGTATAATGGTGCTATTAATTAACTACTAATACATTTAAAAAAACAAATGGTCACGAAAAAGTCTAACACCCGATGGTTGAGGTTGAGACTACCCCAAGTTCCGTATTGGAATGTAGTGGGAAAATAGTAGTAATAATGAAGTATAATAAAGTTAGTATACTAAATGACTTTTTCTAATAATATAATCATAATAATCGAATATCAATCTCTATACGAAAATTGCCAAATCACACCACCAGCAAAGGCATAGCTGGCGGTCTTTCCACCTGGGCAGTCAAGTATGAAATCACATAAATTGAGAAATTTAAAAAATCAAAGGCATTTTTTATTATTTTGTGCAATTTCCAAGTAGTTAGAACAATATCTGTGATTTGGGAGTAATATAATAAGGCGATCTTTATAAAACTAGATCTCAAAAGGTTTATATAGAAAAAGCTTATAATATGATAAAAATACCGCCCCAGAAATTGTGATTATAAACATTAAGCCTTGCAATAACTAATGGTGTTATTTTAATAAATATTATCTTTTAAGATATTTTTTAATTTGTGCTTTTACATAAATGAATCTGAGTGTATTTTGCGAAATGCAAAACAAAAGGCAAAAACAGCTAATCTCACGTTTGCCGCTTCTCCTAAGGTGGTGCATGCCGGCACTTTTTTGCATGGAAAGGGCACTTGTTCAGTCGTGCTCTTTTTGCCACACTCGATCGCATGCAGATACACATTTTTTTCTTTTCATTTTTCTTTTATTTAGAGACAATTGAAGAGTGAATAATAATGCAAAATTACGTAAGTGCTTCGCCTCTCCCATGTAGCTGGAATCGGAGTTTGGAGAATAGATCATGTTGCAATATTGCGCATTTTTAGAAAGAAATCTATTATTCAAATCGAAACTTATGGAGAGTTTTCGACCCATTCTTGGTTCACTTTTACTCGGTTCCAAATGCCGAGGTTGCAATTTATGATTTGCAGATTTATTGGAACTTGATTGATCTTTATTTAAGCGCCATTGGCGAAGGCGGCTTATGCTTTTTCCAATTGTTATGCATTGAGAGATATATGATCAATAAATCGGAATTAAAATTCATAACTTTATTTGAAAATAATTTTTCTATGCAAATACACGTAATAAGTTCAGTTTTGCTTTTGCTATTAATGAGATTTAAAAATTCCTTTTTTCCAAATTTGATAAAAAAAAGTACTCGTTCTCATTAATGTATGCTTCAATAAAAAGTGAAACTTTTCTAAATGAAACATAATAATCATCGCGGCTTGAAAAACTGAATGAATACAGGCATGAAAAAAGTACTATAGAAATGAAAAGACACAACTCCATTCACAAATACATCTTTTCATTCGACTTCTTCTTATTCTAGCCTGAAGAATGAAACATCAAAATGTTTCATTAAATGTTATGTTTCTATTTTTTAAAACTACAAAAAGCCCCCAGAGTATCAAAGTTATGTTTCCCATATAAATATTTAATTAGTTTTAATTAGTTGTTGTGCTTTTTTACAAATGAAAATTGGGAAAAATAGCATTCGTAACTATTAAAAAAATATATGTACGTATATGTCGTTCGAGTTTGATACAGAGCTTTATGCATTACCAATTTAGAATATAAGTTGTAGTCATATTTTAAAAATCCGTATATAATAAGTAGTTACTCATCATAACATGTACCATACAAAAGAGGAAAACCACAAAAAGTAGTCAAGGAAATGTTTCAGTAGAAAATCTTCATTTTAATGCAAGTTATATAATTCGGGTTATTTTCTTATAATTTGAATGAACATATTGCGGTTATTTAGTTTTGTATACGTGAATGGTTCACGTTGATGTAAATTATACATTTAACAAATAAGGCAATTTCAGGAATTAATCACGTAAAAATACCATCAAATTAATATCTTTTTATACTTTAACAAATATATAAAAAAAAAAATAAAATAAACAAAACATAATATAACTTTTAGTATAATTAACTTTAAATATTTATATAAAATAACAATTACGTTATAGGAGAATATTGAATTTTTTTTCAAATTGTAAAATATTTATATTTTATTAGCCAATGCTCCACAATTCAAGCCTGTTCAAGTATGCAATATCCATTACCCACAGACAATCACAAATCGAATAATGTAATGTGCTGGATTATCGTGATTTATCGAAAAATTGAGACAGGAAGTTCTAGTGCTTGACAGAACCTTTCCTTAATTGATGTGTTTGCACCTTATTTTAGTACTGGGTTGTCTTCTTATTCTCTACTTTATATATACCTAATAAATATGCAAATTATATATAATTTTGTAAAAGAAACTGGAAAACACACATAATTAAACACAACTTGTAACTTTAAGAAAACTCATTAGTATATTACTCGTGTTTAATTATGTTTTATTTTTTGTTTGTTTAAATGAGTATTAACTTAAGAAGTAAAATTAAATGATTTTATAATTAGATCAAATATCTTATAATATTATAAGTAATGAATATATAACAAACATGATATATTTGGAAATATCTTTTGCAGGAATGTCAATTTCATACAAATTACCCGGGTCCTATATAAATATAATGACTCGGGCACCCGTCTAGGCGGTTTAGCACTAGTATATTTGCCTTGCTCGATCTAGTTACCAAGCGAATTTTTCGGTCGCTCGAAATGGATCGCTTTGATTTTTTGCGGATGTCAAAATTAATGCAGATGTTTTAGGAATTCGGAAGCAAACTTCACAATATCCCTGATCTTTTGATTAAAACTTTAAAATATTTTAAATTGAATTTTGTAATACTTATATTTATTAGATTTAAAATGAGTTCATTAAATCACTGATCTTTTTTCTCAAAGTAAGAGTTCTATACAAGGATTAACAAATTTTTTATGTGAATTCCATCGTATGTTTTATAACTATAAATATAGTCATATAAAGACCAAACTGCATTTTTATATTTATTAAAAACAAGGTTATGTATTGCAGTTTTATTGCAAAAAAAAAATCATTTGGCGAAATTAATTATGCAAAAGTCAATTGGTTAATTTGGATTAAAAACAAAAAAGAGAATGTCAACACACCACAAATATTTATTTTAATAATCAAGGTTTACGGAGTTAAGAAATGAAATTTCGAGATATTTCATTGCCATGAATTTAATGATCTCTTACCTCAGATTGCGCTTCTCCCCAAGCTTTCCAAATTTTCCAGATTTTTGTTTTCGATTCAAGGATCCTCTCCATTTGGCGCCATTTTTCAGTGATGACGTATCGCTTGATCAACTCTGTTGCCTGGTAATTTGGCGATAAGATCCCCTCATCGACCAACAAGGCTTCAATCAAGTCTCTGGAAGTGGTTTGTTCAGTGACTCCCGAAATCCATCTTGGTTCCGCTCGGATCCAGATCGGAATCTCATAGGTGGCGCTGTCTTGCTCCGCATCGGACACATCGTCGTTCTGTGGATCAGAGTCCGATTCGTCTGCAATTTTTTGCCCATTTACTGGCGCTGCTGAATGTTGCAAGTGCAGACTTTTCGCCTCAGTTTCACCAGTTTTATGTCTTCCCCTCACCATGACCCATAAGTTCATTCTGCTTCGGTACGTCTTCTTCTCTTTGTTTCTGGAAATTAAGCGGAACCAACAGCTGAATTAAACAGAGATGAATGACCAAGAGTTTAATGTGAATCAGTGGTTTTTTATTTGGACATGACTCTTTTGTGAACTTTAAAATAAAATGATGATTAAATTCGTTGCGCATTCATGTTAGGAATGTGTGTATTGAACGTTTTTTTTGTTGACACAATCAAGGAGTGCCTATATTATACGAATTAAAAAAATTTTCAATCTTGTCAAACATACAACGCTTTTTGTAATTCCAATAAAAATATAATAATTTGAAAAACACAATTGTTTGAAATGCCAAATATTAATTTATTATACAAAACGAATATGTATAATAAAAAAAACTTAATAATTGAGATTCATCTGATCTGTAGCCCAATATGGTGATCATCAAAATATATTTTGAAATAAACATATATAATAAGATTGAAATACAAAAGATAATTTCTTATAAATTCAGTTAATGATATTATCATGATTTCAATATACAGGGCCGGAGTAGCGCAGGTGGTTAATCGTATTCATGTAATTGATTCGCTCGGAAACATTGCGGGTTCAAATCCCAGCCCAAGCACTGGTTTTTTATTTTCAAAATTCCCTTGCCATTATCAACTAATAACAATTTGTGATTAATATTTGTTTAAATAAAATTACAAAAAATATTATCTCCGGCCTCAACTGCCGAACAACTGGTGACGACACCAAATTCCTATATATGTTCCTACAATGCTTTAAATTTATAATAAAGATCAAATTTAAAATACCTAATTAATAATAAACTCAAGTACTTCCCTTCTTGTTCGAATTGGTGACCAACAAAGGCGTGCATTTATTCTTTGGTATAATTATAATTATTTTACATAACGTGCTTCTGATAGAATTTATCATAAATTGTCCACTTTCAGTTGACTCCAAAGTAAAGGAGAACAAGGCAAGGGAAGAGCCAGGGAGTGTTTAATTTTCAAAACGCAAGATATAGTGAGAAAAGCTTCTGTTGTGTTTGATTTTGGTTTAGTTATAGTTACTTTTAGTTATGTTTAATTTTAAATAAAACTAAAATTATTCGCCTTGAGCAAAGATTATTCGTTTCACATTTCGCACCCATGACTGTTAGGGAAAGTTGCATAATTGACAACTTTGTTTAAAAATAAGGCATAATCGTGTCAATATTAGGCTTTCTGTAGACTAAGATAACGACAGTCGTAAGCTTGTGTACCCTATAGAATTAAGAATTATTTTTATCGAATAAGTCTATATTTTGCATACAAGTTTTTGAAAAGTTTTCTGGAGAATCCGCCAAATCCTGACGAGGACTAGGGCACCACAATTCAACAGTACTACATCCCACAACTCCTTTATTAATGAGCTAACAAAGAAATTAATTAAAAACATAGATTTTTCTAATAAAATAATTTTTCATCTCATCTTAAAATACAATCAACTAGTTTTAAATAAGACAAATTTAATTAATTATAAATGGTATTATAAGCTAATTTATAAATTTTAGCCTAGTTTATCTTTTTTATTGTACCAATTAACATCTGAATATAATAGTAAAATGACTTAACACGTATAAATGAGTTTGCGATATACAATATACAATTTTTATATAAAACAATTGAGTTATCAAATGAGTTACGAATTGAAGAAACTGCATATAGCAAACGTTTCTTGTTGAACTCTTCGCTTCAGGTGGAATAATATTTAGCAATTTGACATTTACCGCAGTTAATGTAATTTGAATTTTTTTCGGTTTTGTTTGTAAAATAATCAGAGAGAAAGTACGCGGTGGAAAGTTTCTAGCGCTAAAATCCCAAAACCCGTCTAAAATTTCCAGAGAGGTGCTAAATTGACCCATTTGGTCGCCTCTTAGCTAATAATCGCTTGGATTTGTTTTAATTTAATCAAAGACATGCAATTATGTCATTATTTCATTATGGTTTTTGCATTCATTTCGCCTTTCCACTCAATTAAGTCGAGTCTATGAAAAAATCCAGTTCAAAGCAATTTCCATTGAATTTTAATTAAATTATCCAAAAGTGGTTTTCACAAGGGCAATTTTAGAATCTCCAAAACTCTATTTATTTGAAGCTCATACATTTTATGAACTTGTCTCGTTTTTGGGAGTTCCTCGTTCTACCAATTAACACGACAAATTAACGTAAAGGTGTTAAAAGGTGATATTAGTTAATATTCTCTTATACTTAGTTTAAATGCATTTCTTTGGGTCAATGAATTTTAAGAACCATAAACAGGCTAACATGTTTCTTTGTTTTAATGCTTGTTTTAGTTTTGTAGCTTTATGGTGTGTAATTGAATTAAATATACCATGTAAAAAGGTTTCATCTTAATCATAAACCCCGATTTCTTAATTGTAGTACTATTCTTCACAGAAAATATAGATCAGATCATGTTCTGTACAAATAAACATATATTCTGACCTACTGAATTTAAAATGTAGTCTCACATTTATGCTATAATCAAAGAGCTAGTGGCTGGACGTTTCATAAATCACCAAGTTAATATATTTACTCTATCAAAAAAATTAACTTATTTAATTCTAATGAGGTTATCCAACTTTAGGGTCTAGAGTTGGGTCGCTAATGAGCCTTAGACATCTCCACCTTTGCGGAGTTATTGCAACGCAGTCCTGTAGTAAATGAAGATGAATTTTCGTTCCACTCCCACAGAACCTGCATTCTCACTATTCTATGATTCCTAACTGTCACAGATGCTTATCTAGTTTACAATGCCCTGTCAAGAAGCCTGCGGGAATATCCCTGTTAAGGAGCATAAGCTCCAACGTTCATTTGGAGTTGTAATCTCCCATTGTCGTTTTCGAGTGTACTAGGCCTGGTAATGTTGCCCATTCTCTATAGTTTACCGATGTCCCTTCGACGGCTTTCTTCTTTTAGTCATTTAGGCTGATGCCGCAGAAGGACACAAATAAACTAAATGACACCTTCAAAGTAAATTTCAGCTTATTTTCAAAATACTTTCCTTAGGATGTGCCAAAATTTATTCTACCAATCGGAAACATAAGCGCAGTATAGGAGTCTTTATGTCCTCTTAGCCTCTAAGTTCCAACTACTACACTCACCCTCACTTGGTGTACGGAGTTAAACTGAGCAACCTACGGGAAGGTTGTGTTTTAACCCAGCAGGAACACGGGTCAGTGAACAAACGGGTGAGGAGAGCTGAAAATTAGCAAGTACGTATACTATCTGCTACAGAGGGAAAGGTATTTTCAGTCCCAGTATAAGGCTTATACTGGTATCTTGGTGGCGGAAGATTCAATCTTAGGACAAGCACAACGGCAGCAAGAACAGCTATTGTCTTGACGTCTGATGGCAGCCGGTCACAAAAAACGAACAAAACGGTCACAAACAGAAACATCCAGTATGAAAATCTACTGGAGATTAAGCAAGCCGACCCCAAGTGATATAGCATAAAATGCTAGGCAAAAAAGAAGAGGATGTGATAAAAATGTGAAGAAAGTATTGGTTTCATACAAAAATATACCTACTTACAAAGAATTTCAGTTATTCTAAAACATATATCGATTCCTTTCCTCCATTCCTTTTAATTGTGTTTGTGACTGGAAATTTCATATTCCGATTCAAAATCAATGTTTTTCATTAACATAATTGTCAATTTGTAGACATTTCTTTAAAAAAAACATGTCGTCTTAAAAGGTCATTTGATTATCAAATTGAAATTTTATCCTTAAAATATGATTGAAACAGGATGTAGAAGATGTGCCCTCAATAAAATAATGGCAGTTATCAGTTTTTCCTTCTTTTAAATTGAGTTTTGATAACATTTGAATTTAAAACTATTGACTCATGTCCTGTAAACTTATAAATAAAATTTGCTTGTTTCTTATTCCGGGCGGCGAGGTTTTAATATTTTTGATTTCTAGTTATATTGTTTAAACCATTAATACAAAATGAAGCAATTTACTCATTTATAATAATTATTAAAACTTCTATGTTTGGTAAAATAACTAAAAGGTAGAACATTCCCGAACATATGTGCAAAGTTATGACGTCACTTTTGACAACTTTGCTATTTTTCCTATTGAGGAGTCAAAAAATGTAAGAATAACGTTTTATTGACAATACCATCTGACCGTGCATATTTCGGGAATGCTGTACCAGTAAATATTCATTTTACCTTGACTTCTATTTATTATTTGCTTTTTTTTCAAAATTTAAGTTTTTAATACCATAATATTAACTAATATCTTGAGTAAATTTTTGCAACATGTCCAATTACAGCATAGAGAACAGAGTTTAATTGAAAGTTATAATTTAAATCATTGCACTCCATCCAATATGCCATTGACATCGCAACAATCGGCCTTTAGTTATTATAGTTAGTCTTGAAGTATACTCGTGCACTGTTTAATTGAGGGTATTGACTTAAACCATAATTGATTGAAAAATTGGCATCATTCGATTGAAATTCGCGATTCCATTCAAATTTTTCTAGACCAATAACGAGGTTTATTAAAAAGAGAGACACTTCATTATTCACCGTTCAAATGTGAACGTGCCAATTAGTCATTTCAAAGGTTTTGATCCGAGAGACTTTGGAGCGGAAAAGTCATTACTGTCAATTAGCATTGTGCGGGTCGAGACAAGGGTCCCCTGGTGGCTTTTACTTTTCCCACAAGGGGCCAGAATTCAATTATATTTGCCCCGAGACTAGAGATTTTCAGTTTCATTATAAGAAGCCGAAGAAGAAGAAAAAAAACAAAAAGGCAGCAGCTGGTTTGCTGCGATTCGTTTGATAATCTAATGGAAAATTGGGTCATTGTATCTTGAATAGTGAATTCTATTGTGAGACAGGTTACAAAAGCGCGCGCCCAGACCTCAGCAGCACACAGAAACGATCTGCATAAAATTCACACTAAAGTCAGACACAATAAACAATTATTTTAATTTTATGTTCCAACAGAAATTGGGTAATCGCTCAAATTTGCGTATTTTTTCTTTTCAAAGGTAAGGTAAAGCTCAGCCATTAATCTGATCTTTCGCTAGTATAGTGAGTCAGAACTATCCTCGTAATACCACTATTTGTTTTCAAATAGCCCTCTTTAATAGACAGTATAACAATTAAATATGCTTTTTAAAGCTTATACAGTTCAGTTTATGTCAATAGACGTCAGAGAATTGAAACTAATCTTTTTATTTAAAGGTATTTTTAGAAAATGGGAACTGATGTAGATTAACATGATTTGAGATATATATAATTTATTTGACTATATTAGTCCACTTTAAACTTTAGAGCTTTGATCTGTGTTTTCCATTCATACGACCCGCCATTAGGCACCGCTCACATGGTGAGTATAGGTCAAACACAGGAAGGCATTGGGATTAGTTCTGGATAGACAGTTGGTAAGGTACGACAATATTCATAATTTTAGCTATTGTTAATGACTTCTTGGTAATTTTTTATTTGTAAATTTATAATACTTTTACACGGAGTGCTGAAATAATTAAAAATTTGTACGCAAATAGTCTCCAATTTAATGAAAATACATATTGTTATCAAAACCATTTCGTTGTGCGTATTCTCATCTCACTCTAATAAACACACTGTCTTACTTGTACACATTGTGTCCACAATTTGAAAAAAAAAACGCTGCGAACGGTTTTTATTTTCAATTATCGATTAGTTGGTATTTTTTTCAGAGTTATCGAAAATAGCGTTCGATACACATGTGAAATCGGTTATTACAGCACTCATTTACCTATTTTATCTCGCTGCTCTTGTCAAAATACATGGTAAATTCGTGCATTAATAATCTCTATTTCACCACTTGTATAGAACTATACTAATTTATTATACTTCTTCTATTACTTTATTACTTCTTTCCCTAACCTCGACATCATAAATCATCTACAATTTTTAACACATATATAAATGACATTAGAATCAATTAAAAATTTTTACACAATCTAAATGATATTATGATAATTCGAAATATCCTGTATAAACACAAACTACTGCACAGAAGGAACTTTAAAAATTAACTTGATTAAACGGCAGCTTATAAATTAAAAAATTCTAGTTTAAACAATAATTGATAAATAATTCTACCAAAAACGTGATACTTAACTTAATCATAGTAGCAGCACAGAAAAAATTCTTGTTTGACAAATATAGTTTACTTTTTCCAATTTTCGAATAAAGTAATAAAATTAAATCGAGTTTCTATTTTATTAAACGATGCACATCATTTTTATCTATTTGTTGATACATAAATTTAATATTTGTCAAAAATTACAAGCACAACGAATAATTTAAGAATCCGTTTTAAAAATTCTAACCGTCACCCAAAACACACGCCTACTCACTGGTTTTTATTTCATACTTCGATCTTTTTTTCCAAAACTGCATATTTCAAACAAATTATTTTTTATTTTATTTTTAAAACTAAAAACATACAAATAAAATAAGTTTAGAAGTAATTTATTTGAAAGTGCGTTTATGAATAAACACTGACCTGTTGCCAAAAGAAAGATCATGCTCAATTGGTATCTTTATTAGTTAAAAATACGGCCTTTTTAGCATTAAACCGCACAATGTAATTCACCTTGGGCAGAGTAACTAGCTTTCTAATTTGGCCAACAGATTGATCGAGACAAATTCGATAAGAAGAATAATTTTCCAGGCTATAAAAAAGTAAACATAAAAATGTACTTAATTGTAATTGTTTTTTTCTACAACTGTAACGGTTAATCAGCACTTAATTACAGCTTTTATTGAATCAAGTTTATTCATAAACGGAAATGGCAGACGTTTTTACTTTTTTTTAAATATTTATATTTTTGTTAAAGAAATGCAGAATAAATAAATTAAAACAATTTTGTGCTTAATTATGAGATTTTTAGAGGTTTTTTATGGATTTTTAAAATTATTAAAAACTTTTTCAACAAATCCAATCCAATATTCCTCAAAACGTGACTAATAATTGATATTAATCGATAAATGTTACATCCACGTCATTGAATGACGATTTGATTTGATCAATAAAGTATTTTGACAGTTCCTGAGAAAAAAGCGCGTCATTTGAATAAATGTGTATAAAACAGTCGATCAACTTAATATGCCAATCATCGAGTAACAATTTTAGCAAACAAACAAGGCATTAACATTTGAAAATATGCAATAAAAGTGTCAGAGACCGAAAAGTGTTTTTTTTGTCGTCCGCCTTTTAAAGAAGAAGAATTCAACAATTACGATCACTTTAACGACATTATTCTCTTCTCTACTCCCATTCTCTTGTCCATAAAGTATTTCCGGAAATACTTCTGTGCCTCCAAAGACATTTGTAAATTAATTGGATAAATTCAAACCATAGAAAGTTTGTTTAACATTCAAGAATCCAAAATATTTTGACAATGAAATTTACTTTCGAGAACTCATCTTCGGAAAAGATCGTTTACTTTCACAAGAAAATAGTTTGCAAACTAAGCAATAAATCAGAGTCTTATGCAATTTCCTATATTTAACGTGGACAAATATTAAAATTAAGTATTTTATGCATTTTTGTAGCTTAAAATTGATATTATGACACTCAAATTTGTTCTATCAAAGTCGTTATTATAGAAGTGCTTTAAAGAATTCTTTAAAGCCCACGTGCTATTTCTTTATTATTAATGTGTGACCTCCGTGAAAGAAATCAATCAAATTTATTTGTAAGTCATTTTTGTTATGTAGGGTTTAACTGTATTTGCGGATGTATGTGTGTGTTTTTGACTGTTTTAGCGGATGGTTTAAACTTAAATTAAATTAATTAAAATCAACTGTTTTTCATTCATTTCAATTTAAAACAATGCATGTGAAAGAAAGAGAAGCAAGATATTGCTTTCTGCATTTTCTCTTAGAATTAGAAAGCGGAAATGAAAACAATGTGAGCGAGACAAAAAATTTAAACTTAATTCTTAGGAAAACGAATATTTTTTTTTAATTTTAGTGTTAATTTATTTAAAAATGCATAAAATTTTGTATAAAACACGGTCGATAA
>JXOV01013089.1:0-15233 GCA_001014945.1 Clogmia albipunctata
TCGTAAAAGGATGAAACGCAGTGTATTTCGTATTTTTGTACAGTTTTTATAGTAATACTTCTCGACACGAGTTTCAAAATATTAAAAATTAATATTTATCTATAAAATTTGAATTATAATTATGTCAAATATCTCCCTTTTTGAATTTCGCGGCTATGTACAAAGCGATTCAGACGAATACCGATCAATCATGGAAAACATTTAGTTAGACTGGCATGTGGCATCTCGTGACAACGCCCAGGAGATAAAAGATAGTCACCAAAAATTTTAAACTATCTGCAGAAAGCTGGATACAAAAACAAGCTTGATGTTTGCGTGCCGCAAGATTTGACGCAGAAAAACCTGCTGTACCAAATCAACGCCTGCAATATGCTGAAACAGAACGAACTCGACCTATTTTTTAAGCTTGTGGTGACTGGCGACGAAAAATGAATCACATACGACAATATCAAGCGAAAAAGGGGATGGTCGAAGACAGGTGAATCGTCCCAAACAGTGGCCAAGCCGGGATTTTGGTTTTGCTTGGTGGGATTGGAAGGGAATCATCCACTATGAACTGCTCCCATATGGCCTGACGCTTAATTCTACCATCTACTGTGAACAACTGGACCGCTTGAAGCAGGCGATCGACCAGAAGTGTCGATAATTAGCCAACAGAAAGAGTGTAGTCTTCCACCAGGACAACGCCATACCACACATTTCGCTGATGACTCGTCAGAAGCAACGGGAGCTCGGATGGGAGGTTTTATCGAAGCCCGGACACAGCGCCAAGTAATTACCACCTGTTCCTTTTCATGGCGACTGTCCGAGTTCTTCGAAGTTACCGTCTATATGGAAACAGTTTTTCGAACAAAACGGCTCATATTTGAACTAAATCCGATCACTGTAACACTTTTTATGAAGCATTGAATAAAGAGCAAAAAANGGACACAGCGCCAAGTAATTACCACCTGTTCCTTTTCATGGCGACTGTCCGAGTTCTTCGAAGTTACCGTCTATATGGAAACAGTTTTTCGAACAAAACGGCTCATATTTGAACTAAATCCGATCACTGTAACAATTTTTATAAAGCATTGAATAAAGAGAAAAAAAGCGGAAGGGATATTGGACATCCTTATATTTATTATAAGTATTTCTAAAACTATCTTCTAATTATAATTAATTTTGAGTTGTTTATCAATTAGAATGAACATGTAAAAAAAAACTACTTCAATTGTATATGTTCAACGACAGTTCCCAAAATCCACTTGAGAAAAATTTGCAACGAGCTAATCACTCATTCAAATTACTAGTAATTAATGGAGCAAAACAAAACCGCACATTGTTTGAGTTCTGCGTTTCTTGGTAAAATGAAAAATGTTCAAAGATCAAATGGCTTTGTTACACTAATCGGATATAATTAGAAAACAAAACAATTCTTTCTCTTTTTGTTTCGGATTATTAAGTTCTTCTTCTTCCTTCTAATTACACCACACAGTACAATTTTTTACAAATTCTTTACTTTGTTTCCAGAGCAGTAATATATATATTATATCTATTGAAACATCTAATACTAGCGCAAATCTGAGAAATATATAGTAATTTATACTTAACATGTTAGACATAGAAATAATTATAAATATTAGTATTCCATTATTTCTAAATTAAAAAACGAATTTATACATTTTTTGCAGTTTTATTCAAAAACATCAGAAATAGTCAGTAGAATGACATTTGCATTATCACAATCTCTATTTGATTATCGGTCTATATTTGACCGATATAACGAGATGAATAAGAAATTATGCATTTATCGTATAAAATGAATGATTACATTGAGGCAAATTTATTCGTTGATTCTGACTTAATAACACACGTATTTATTAGAAACCTCATTTCATTCGTTTTCTAGAACTCTACTCGAGTTTAAGTCTTAATTCGATATTCACGTTATCGGGCATGTGGGCCAGAAATTCATTAGACCCTTTCTTGCAACTGATATTTTACCTTAAGAAAACTGTCTCTAGTGGGGGTCCTGAGTGGAGATACGGTTACGTCCTTGCTCCCAAGTGTGAAAGATATGTTTCTGATGGTGTCTATGTACTTACTTTTATTTGACAAATTGTTGCAATTATGTAGTTGTAATTTTAGACCGATATCATAATGCAGAAAGCAAGTAATATATTTAATAATGCTTAAGAGATAAAAGTAGCCAAATAATTGTTTCAAAATTTTGCCAAGTTTCTTTAAATATCTTTCCTTATTTACTCGTTCCATAAATTTATCTTAAATCTGAGTAGCATTCGTTCCGTTCCGATGCAACGCTCTCATTATTTATCCTCTGAACAAATGTGAAAAACAAGTGCTGTATCTCGAACACTCTTAGTAACTCATTCGTGTTCGAAATAATTTTTCAACTACAATAAATTCGAGTTCAAAATTTAGTAGTATGTTAAAGTTCATCATTTTCCGCTTGACCTGTTTTAAAAAGAACCATTAATTATTGTCAAGTACATCTAGAGTTCGAAGAGTTCAAGAGAGATTTACAGTAATTTAAAACTCTTCTAAATTAGATTTTTAACTTTAAGAACCTTAAGAACATTAATATTTTATGACTTTAATTAAAAATATGTTTAATTTTGAGTTCTTCTCCGGATTGTACAAATAATAAACAGAGAAACTCCCGAAATTAATTTCCAAATAATTCCGCAAATTTTAATTGTAAATTCCTTTACGTTAATTGTCCAAAAGGAAATTTCGATCGATCTACAATCCTTTATTAAGTATTTAATTATTACCGTCAACTTAAAATACTTACCTTACCCCTATAAAATTTACGAGAAATAATTGAAATGTTCTACAGTCGACTCTCAATAAATTTGGGATAACTCGAGGGACTCTAAAACAATATTACGAATTATCTAGAGAATAAATTATCAAATGGTTCGAAACTTGTGAGAGAAAACAAATAACACTTCGAATTAGTCCACAATTATTTTTAAACTGATATTCTATACAATTACAATAGTATATTTGTTCACTTATGACGTATTGATAATGTGACATAATTAATCTTTTGAAAGATTTAGAGAATTGGAATGCTTTTACTTTGAAGCTCAATTAATATCTGTAATTGAAAGAAATATCTAATGAAAACTTACAGTTGAAAATTTGGCATCTTTTATAACAAGTTTTTCGATTCACTACATAGCGCTCAAATTACTAACACAAATTTATAGTTACTGGCTGCCTACTATGACATAGCGACCCAATTTTTCGAGCTGTACATATTGAACAAAAGACTATCAACTATTTTAGTTTAAAAAAATCACCAAAAACTCTCTCTTGTTGGCGCACTGGGAGAATAAAAGCAACCTGTCGTAAAAGGATGAAACGATATTACTGTATGGAAAAATTCGCATGCCTTTTTTAATTATTTGCAACAAACCTAGTCTTTTGTTTTATAGTGCAGATGATGGCAAATGATAAGAACTTTCTTCGTTCCAAAACAAATTGAAATCTGATTAATTTAATACACTCCGAAATAATAACTGAAATATCTTAATCAAAGATCCCTGTCGTAAAAGGATGAAATATCTTAATCAAAGATCCCTGTCGTAAAAGGATGAATCGCAGGCAAAACCATATAAGCACGAATTTCTTAGCATAAAAATTCATAAAAAAATATTAATTTTTAAACATCACATAGACAAAATAAATATTTCTTATATTTATATATTGATAAGGGCTATAATACCCGGTCAGGTTCTGCGCCAAACCTACCATACCAGTTTACCAAGTTTATTCTAATATAAAAAATGCAAATCTGGAACTGTGATTGGTCGAGTCATGGACGCCGCGTGCTTTTGTTAAATGGCGATCAAATTACCAAGGTCTCAAAAATGAATTGATTAATTCCAAATATCGAGAGATTCTGCAGGGAACTCTTCATAACTTTGAATTTACACAGGTTCGAATTATTGCATGTTGGAATTATCGAGTGTCGAACATATTAATATATTTGTTAAAAATAATTTGAAAAACAAGAAAGTGGATCCTATTATTCACTTATTAGGCATTGAGTTAAACAACACGATAGAACTCCCTTCATTTATTAATGGTCCATTTCGAAATGGACATAATTCCCGTTCCGGAAGTGGCAATGGCATTCTTATACCGAATGAGTCCCGTTGAATATCATCTGTTTCTGTTGGAATCTTTATCAAAGCTGTGCATACCGGATGAATGCGAAGTTGCGTCATAAAAGCAGAGCTCAAGAGAACAGAAAGCAAATAATAAATTCTGAGGTTTAAGGAATAGCTTCTACTGAAAAAAACAATGTGTCCCTGGTGATATATAAACCATTTGTGAGCCAAAAAATAGTTAACCTTTTGATCACTGTCTTTCACTATTTCCCACAAATTACTCGTAAAGTAAAAGTAATAGTGACATTATTTGATTTAAAAAGTTATTAGCAAGGACATTCCACGAATTAGAATGTTTTTTATATAAGCATTCCTCTATGTGTATAATTTTTGGCTTTGGAAATCTGTTAATTTAATCATTTATTAAATAAAAAATACATTTTTATACAAATTTTTAAACACTTTTTACAATTATCTTTTTTGGTCGAAAACATTGGTAAACCACGGTTTGTTAGGAATATCCCACGTTCCTAATAGTTATTTAAACAACGTTTGTAAAAAAGGACCATAATTAAAATTCTTAAAGAGACGAGTTTTTTTTTACAAAGGAGAGAAAATTTATTTATAAAGTTTATTTATAACAAATTAATAATATTTACTGTTCTTTTTACTTTATGCTAATACTATATAGAAGAAACAATCCCTCTCCACTTTAATTTGATAATAATAGCTTTATTCGACAATGTATATGTACATTACATTTAGATAATATTCATCTCATGTGCCGCCTAGTTTTGTTTCCAATATTTTAAAGTCAGATACTCGTTTTTTGAATGGAACTAGTGACATCCCAACACCTTTACTTCGTTATCCCTTAAGAAGAGTGAAGAGCAATTATTCCACATTGAAGGGCTTCCATAATTGATAATCCCACAATGTACTCTGCACCGACACCACCATCATCACTAGAGCGCCTTCATTAGCGATCTTTAAACACGGACGAACGCTGCATGTTTCTTCGCCAAACCGAGCAGCCCAACTGCTTTCATCCTATTTTCCCGACGCCTGGAAATTGTTAACCCACTGCGAACCGATGTCAAAACATGCAGAAATTTCAGTCGCAGAGAGAATTCGTACTCTACGCATGCAGGCCTATATATTTTGAAACTTTAATTCAGAAATGAATACCATAGAGAGTTTCCGAAATTGAAAGTTTCTGAATTTGAAATTTAAAATTAAATTTAATGAGGATTTTATATATTTCATGATTACTATTAAAAGTGTTGAAGTAATGCCTTGTGTAACAAGAATGCTTTTAATAAAGATAAATTTATATTTATTATATCTACTTTTCACGGAAAATTTCATATACAGAAAATAAATACCTTGCAGAAATTGATTTAGATAGATCTGAAGTACTATAAATCTTTTGGTTGATCAAATTTCAATCGAAATTTCACTTTTAAATCAAATATGATTCAATTGAATTGCGGGATTGCTTTGAAATATGACATTTTATATTTTTCTACATTTATTTTCTATAATGACTTTCCAGAGAAGACTTATCGAATTTCAGACTGTATATGATAAGGATATGATAAGGAATTTAATGATTTTATTTATTATCTTTATACTACATCTTGTACTTTGTAAAAATTTGGATTTAACAACATTTGTATTTCGACAAATAATAATATGATAAGGTGACGAATTACAAAACTCAAATTGATGTCGAAAAGCTAATCTTATGATACAAAAGTGCAAAAATTGTATTTCACAATTAGAGCCTCTAACTAAAAGTTCAGTTTGTGGTGCTTAATTATCTTAATCATTAAATGCAGTTTATATAGTTAAATGAACGGAACAAACAAACTGGCAATTAATTGAATATGGCCAGGACAGGACAATTGTACAATCACTTAATTTCCAATTCCCCAGATCATTCCAAAACAGGATAGCACGTAATGTCAATTTACGATTTTATCTCATTGTCATTCAACACATGTATGAAAATAGCCTTATAATTTATTTTGTGGAATAATCATAAATTTGAAATAAAAATTAATGTGTATTTATTTTTTTGGTCATTTGACTATTTTTTAATAAAACTATTTTGTTTCTCCAATTGATATTCTATACGTATTTGTGCAATTCAGTTAGGTATCATGCTCGATTTGCGTGCCGCAAAGTCTGTCAAAAGTTATAACAATATCATAAACTTAGCCTAGATTCTAATACAAGTCAATTCGGGCCCTAATAATAGCCGAGGAATTTTAAAAAATCTAAAGTATTCCGAACCAATGTTGTCAATTTCCCCATATTGTGGCTTGCACTCTAAATCGGACCCCATGCTTGCGCAAATTCAAATTATTGATTCTTAATAGAGGGTTGGCAGATTTCCTTCAAATAAACGCCAATCGGTAGTCAAGTTAACCTTTTATCAGCAAATTATTCACACTATATTGCATTTATTTGCAATTTCCCAGAAACAGATGATTTTCGGCGCCGCATTTTAAATCGGACATCTACATTTTTATTATCGCAATTGCAAAATCTATTGCATTCAGAATTAGAAATTAATTATAGTCACCCCCTAAATCACTAGAAAGGATGTTGGACAGATGATAATACTTCTGGAGTCAAGCTGGACAGACAATTGGTATTTTTGAAATATATGGGAAAGTGACAATATGCCTTGAGGATGTAACCAAGCTGGGTAGCAATAAACACAATTTCATTCAAATACGTTTAAGATAACTGTAAAACCCTCAAATTCTTCTAATTGACATAAACATAGCCCTTCCAAACAATATTATAATATATAAATTAAGCTCAAGTAAAGTACAACCATACAATAACAACCTAGGAATTCTGGAGCTGATGATGTAATGAAAATCAGTTGAAATATTAAGAAAAACATGCCTGCAAGATGCTTTATTAGTTTGGGCCAATCAAATGGAATGAAGGTCCTGTTTTATACCGCACAATCATCATTATTTACCGTTAGTTTATTGAAAATTGGCACAACCTTATTCTTAACTATACTTTAAGAAAACCCACATTTTGCTTTTTTTTAATTTTTAAAATATAACAAAAATATATGTATTTTATATATAAGATTATTTTTATTATTATATTATAAATATATATAATTTTTTAAATAACATTCCATCAAAAATTAAGTAAAATCTTTTTAAATTACAATGTACTACAAACACCAACCAAAAAAGTCAAATAGAAAATCAAAACCAAGAAGTAATCCATAAAAATTAATTTCTGTCTCCTAACCAATTCAAATGTATTTGTTGAAGGATATATTCATTAAGTCGAGCACACGTAAATAATATAATCTTATTGGCATCATAGTGCCAAATATTTATTTTGGCATCATCTTCTTCCAGTAGTGTTTTCATTCCTCCTAGAAAAGCTCTTTATTTCCTATTTATTTACATTTGGATACGGTTCGATGAAATGATAAAGGAGTAATGTTTAATACCTCAACAACCACTATCCAGCTTGGTAAAACAGCCAAGGGGGTTTTTCGTAATTTAAATTTTCGAATAAAAGCAGATGTTTAAGTTCGAGTGAAATAATTATTTTATTCTTGTAATATTTTTTTCCGAAACCAATACAATTACAAAAGTTGGTGTTATTAAATATTCTTTATATAGATAATTTTAGATCAACAATCAAACTTAGGGATTATCCACTATCAAATCTTAAGACATCCTTTATTTTTTAGAGACACAGCTTTGCAATCCTGCCTGATCTGATTCTAAGGTAAAGTTTTAATTTGAAAATCAAAATATTTTTTTTTTATTTCAATAATAGGGAAAAAATTTAAAGTTAAGGAATATTTTGAAGTTATTAAATAAAATTTAATATTTCTTTTGAAAATAGTTTTATATACTTTTATTAGGGAAATTCGTTTGCTTGAAACGCATATTTTAAATGAGAAACTAATTTAACTCCAACCAACCCGAGATGGGTTGCAGCAAATAGAATTAGGACAAGGGAGGCTTAAAATTATGTAGCTTATTTAAAACTGTTCAAATTCTTATGCTCATTTCAACATAATTATCTTCTTGTGTTATTGGCAATATAGTGTCAAGTTTGTGGCCGGGCTGGCGCAATTGGTTATAACTTTCTCACAGAATTTAACTCTATGGACCCAGTTTTAAGTCTTCATAAGACCGTTATTTTTTTCCTTACAAGTATTTTAGATAAGATCCGGTTTATTCAATTAATTGAATGTATACATATGAAAGTTGTGAAAAGTATAAGTGTCCTCTGTCTCTTTCTATCTGTACCGGGAGTGACTATTATATACAAGATCCAAAAGGATAATAAACTCTATTTAGAATTATTTGTTCATGGTGTTTATCACATCATATCAAATACTGATCCATGATACACGATATTCAATTGTCAATTTTGAAAAATTGGAAAAATAAATAGATTTTGCATTTGAAAAACTTAATAAATACATTTAATTAAAAACTTAAAACGATTATTGTGTCATCGAAGAAGGTGTAAAGTCATAATTTTATTCAAATACAAATTGCTGAAATTTATTCTCATGTGTTGAAAAATGTCCACCTTTGTGAGAATGGCCAAGAAAAAGACTCTCCAAAAGAAAGACACGTCTTATTGGTTCTTCAGTCCGTTTATTTTTTGTTCTTAGCCTTAGACTACAAAAAATTTAGTGGATTAACATAATTTAACAGTTTTTCGGCAGTACACAATATTACAAGAAAAAACGTGGTAAATATTCACAAATATCTGTACAACAAAAATACTATAAATCAATTAAAACAACAAATTGATAATAAATTACAAAACAGATTTTAACAGTAGAATCTGGTTTTAAAAGTTTTTTAACATCATGCTTTTCAAATTTTCAGTTATAAGGTACGTTTATATTCAATAATGATGTGAAGAACTTGATAATAATTCATAGGACAGCTAACAGTCAAACAGAAGATTGCGATTGTCTTCAATGATTTATACTTATTGTCACATTAATAAAAATCAAATTATTCTTTTCGGTTGCCTTTCATATTGTTTTTATTTGTTAGCAAATTGGTCAGAAATAAGTTTGGCACCATAAAACTTTAGTGTGGTTAATATTTTTCATATATTTAGGAAAACATATCGCAACATATATTGCTACAGATGCTGGGAAACGATTTATCTGATTGTTTCTAATTTATTTATAAGTCCGATCAGATTCTCTATCTAGGGAACTGTGTCTGCTTCTTATTACTTGTGAGTATTCAGCCTTTTAGTTGACTCTGAAATGTTATATGACAGAAACCCCATTTTGATAAAAAATATGATTTTTTCCAGGTTCAATGCTGCATGTTGTTCCAGAAATTCTTTCTATAGAAATTAATTTCATTTTTCAGAATGTGTTGCCCATGAATCTTAAAACAATAAAATATACCTAATAATTAATTTAAATACAAATGAAGATATATAAATCAAAATCATTAATTAAAATCTTAATAATAAAAAATTTCAAGAATTTATAAAATTATTAGGTAAGTATTAGTTGTGGTTATAGTTGTGGTTCATGTGTTTTTTTATAAATTTAACTTTCAAATTTTTTATTTCCCTATCAACATATTAATTTTTATTTTTGTGGTGACCATAAAAAGACAAATGAAGCTTAGAAAAATGTCAAATTATTTGACCAATAAATGCTTTATATTGTTATTTTTATTGCATCGTAAATTTTTGTACACAAATATACGAAACATTACGGAGAGTATGAGAGTTTATTTCATTTAACCGAAAAAAGAGATATGGATTTTTAAGACTCCCTTGATACATTTCACAATTTATAACCTTGATGATTTTATTCTTTAAAATTTATTTTCATGTTTTTTAATCTACATGATTACAACATATCAAAGCATTAAATCAATCCAATCTAGCTAATAAATCTCTATTTCCGCCATCGGTTCACTCCAGCATCCTCTCCATGAACCGCCTCGTTCCAAGTCCGTCTACCAGGAATTTCCAGACAGCCGCCATTTTCGCCTCATTTTGTACGCAAATCAAACTTGCCATTTACTCGGTGATTGAGCCTGAGGAAGGAATCCTCATCCCAGAAAATCTTCTAAGATTTGATAAGAGCGAGCAGGACAGTAAAAAATGCTCAAACGTGTCAAAGTCTTTGCAGCATAGAAGCCATTCGGTCAGTGGCGAAAGCCCATGCGAGACACCATTAAAGTACAGCGTTTGTTAACTAGTATTACTTAAGATTAGCTGAAAAAAGACTGGACTTCGATAGGGCCCTTCCGATCAAGTTTACCGCTTTTCAGTTGTTCCCATACGCTGGCGTAGCCTGCCCTCAAGAAAAAACTCTCCAACTGTGATGCCCAGTTATAAACAGTAGAGCAACGGTCCATTGAGTTCAATTGTTCCCTCAATAGAATTTTCGGAATTCTGTAATCGTCCATATCCTTTACTTTCGAAAACCAGATTATAGCTATCCTAAAACCTCCATGATTATTTTGTTAGTTTTAAATTCCGCTCTACTCTAAAATTTATAGGTTACTATTTGCTCTTTATTTTAGAAATTAATCTCAGTTGCAGCTTTCATTAAAAATAGGCTGATTTTTGAAAATATTCATTAAAATATTTTGATTTGGAATAATTAATAAGTTGGATTGTGATAATTAAAGTAAACAATCGTTTTTAGTTGGAGTTCTTTTACAGAATTATTATTTATTCGGCGACACAGATCGACTACTTATGTATTTCTTATTAATATGTAAGATCTGAATACAAACGTAGTGTAGTGACTATTAATTATATCTGAAACTAAATTGAAAACTGCGCAGACAACAAAATTTATATTAATATAAATCTAAGATGCATAAGATCGGATTTTATTTGTTAGTGCCATAAGTCTAATAATGTATTATATAACATTATTGGTCAAGACTTTCCCAATGATTTCAATCTAAAAAAATTCAGCACCTAAAAAGAGTGAAACAGATTGAAAATATTGCAATTCAATTTGTAACGCAAATTGGATGTTAAAGACTACACAAATGCAGGTTGAACAGATTCACAAATTGATTATCGTCGGAAGAAATAGAACGTCAGATAAGGTCCAGTTAAGTTGTTCCCATGCAGAAAGTTGAATACAACAGTTAAATTAGAATTTAACTGATTTTTCTGGAGATAAAATCGTCTTATTAAACTCACAAAAAACAATCCAAATTTTATAAATAAATGCTAAAACTTCATTTATAATTGAATATAAGGTAAACGTGGGTCAGAATCCAAAATATCGGGATGATGGAAACGTATTCTAAATTTTCGACTTTGAAGGCAAATTACTAAAGCCTCTATTTGAATGAAAAATCTTATAAAATCTGACAGTTGGGAATTTGACAGCTATTCCAATAAGTTTGAAGAAAGTGGCTGTTTTTTTTTTTTTGGCGCAGAATTTCTTTTCAACAACTATTGAAATCTGAAAACTACTTTGTATATGAATGAATACATTAATTTTTGTTAAAATAAATGTAAGTGTTAATTTTAACCACCTTTAAACTTGTTTCACTAAATAAATAAATTATAGGTACTTGTATTTATATCAACCCCAATTATTTTTAAAAAAATTAATCGCTACATCTAACTAATCTAATTTTAAACAAGCTAATTTAAAAAACATTTTAGTTATATTAAAATATAAAATTTATTTGTTGCACTCCCGCATCTAAACAAATGGTTTTCGATTTCCATTTGAGTTTTATAATGTTTCACTTTATGGCATTCAATGAAAATTTTGAATTTTTATTTCACTAGTGAAAAAAATTGTCATAAACTATGTAACAAATTGGTCTCAAAGTCAAAATTTGGTTGCCATTGTTGCCCTTAAACTACAGAAAATATTGGTCTCGGAATTATTATGTTAAGAAATTTCCAATATTCTTTTGATTGTCTTTTCTTGTGCACTTCCCTGAACTGGCGACATCACAACACCATTATTTCGTTATCTCCTAAGTTTGGTTAGGAACAATTAATCCACATTGAAGGGTTTCATAATTATTAATCCCACATTGCGCTATTTACCGCCACCTTTCCTTCGGAAAACCGTTCAGCCCGACTATTAGGTTGAACGCTAACATGATGCTCTTATGATGCCTGGAAATTTTTAACCCACATCGAACCGATATGAAAACTTTGAGAGGAGAGCGACAAAGAGAATTCATAATCCATAAATGCAAAAACCTGCAGATAGATAGATTGATAGTTAAAGAAAATCACCAAAATCTTAGGATTTTAATTTTTTGTTTTTAGTTATTTCATTGCGGAAATTTAATAATTAGAATTATGTGTTTGAAAACAAAGTTTTCAAATTCATATGAAATTCAACAAAAGTAAAAGAGACATAATACGGTTTCTTTATTTAAAAAGGGTCCCTATCGAAGTAATTTCAATTTGGTTCTTTAAGTTTAATCCGTAAGATATAACCGAAATGGAAGAAAAGATACGAAATGGAAACAACCTGAAAAGTAAATGTGTCAGCAAATTGCATTTAATCAATTTGCCTGTCTATTAGATTGTCCCACACGAAAAAAGGAAAATATTCTTACTCGCAAATAAGACACACATTAGAAAAAGACATTTAAAACAAAAAAAATCAAATCACTCCGAACAAGGCACTTCTTACTTTGGAGTAAACACACGAGGTTACAGTACAACTGTCTCAACTTCCATCAATTCCATCAGGAATTGAAAAACATGGCGGGTCTCAACCTCAACCAACGAGTTTTCGACATTTCGGTGACTATTTGTTTTCAGTGTATTATTAGTCAATTAATAACACCTAGACCAGTTGAAAAAGGATCCAGTCAATCTTACCCGCCCAGGGATCGAACCCTTGACTCCGAAGAGGCAACCGGATGCGTTACCACATCGGCTACGAGGTGTGCGCATATATTTTATATTGTTTACAA
This sequence comes from Clogmia albipunctata, assembly GCA_001014945.1. Classification (NCBI taxonomy): domain Eukaryota; kingdom Metazoa; phylum Arthropoda; class Insecta; order Diptera; family Psychodidae; genus Clogmia; species Clogmia albipunctata. The sequence goes on from JXOV01013089.1 coordinate 13,103, forward strand.
AAGTTTAATTCATCGGCATGGCTAATAATTAAGGCTTTGCCAATTCATCGTTCATTACGTCCAATTAGCGCCTTCAGTTGAATTTTAATGCGAGTTTGATAGAAAAAGGCAAGGGCCGATGAGAATTGACAAATTTTGAGGGAAATTTAAATAAGTCCTCTTAATCCACTTAATGATTTTAATTTCCGATAGAATAAGCAATTGATAATTCAATTTTAAGGAAAGGCAATCAAATTCAAAGATTGGGTTTTTTTAAAGAATAATTATAAAATATTATTTTTTTTAATTTAGTACAAAAATGTATCGTTCAATTTTTCCACATTTTCAAATTAAATGAAATAAAATAAAAATAAAGTTAATAAAATTTGATCTAAAAAATAAAATATTTACAAAATATTACAAAGTTATTTCTTAAAGTATAAACCATATATATTCAGGCCTGTTATCTATTAGTGATTAGTACAATTAATCTCATCATGACAATGGTAAAATACTTTCTCAATATTTTAATGTAATATTTAATATTGTTTCAACTTTTTATTTATAAATTTAGCGTTTAAGAATTCCAATTGGAAATTAAACCAGTTATTTTCTTACTGCCATAAAATGGAAAATAATATTCGAAATAATGACAAATTATTTGACCAGCAAATGCTTTATATTGTTATTTTTATTACATCGTAAATTCTGTGCAAAATATACCAAACAGTACCAGAGTATTTATTTCATTCAATGGAGTAGTAAAGATATGGTTATGTCCCGACTCTCTAGAGACATATTAGATGTATTTCGCATTTTAATAACCTTTTTGATTTTATTTGTCTGTAGTATGAAATACAAGATAAAAATACAAATAAATGCTAAAGAAATTAAATTTAACTTAGAGATAAGAATTCTGTTCTGTATAGTATAGAAATATTTATACAACTAGGTCGATAAGGTAAGCGAATAAAGTCCGAATAAAGTCGTGTTTAATAATGCTCATCCACCCTGTTTTACTCAAAATTGTATGCATTTTCAAATAAATCAACAAACAGTCACCCTCTGTGGTCGAGTTGGTACCACGCTTGTCCTATTCCCACGAGGTGCCAGGTTTTTTTCCTTTCTTTCTACTTTCGATTACAATTCTGTATTTGAAAAATTCCTATCCAAATCCCCAATTTTCCTATCTCAAATTTTCCTCGTCGTGTTGCATTCCATTGAATGAACTGTTTAATTGTGAAAGAGAATGGCAGACCATCTCATAGAAAAATAGTACACAAAATCGATGTGAAACAATATTGGACAATAGGTAGTGAGCTAATCACTCATTCCAATTAACAATGGTTAACGAAACAGAGACAAAGCTTGCTCTGAAAGTGCCCTATGCCCCCTTGTTGGGATGAAAAGGAAAAAAAAAAAAATAAATCAACACAAAAATTAAAAAAGAACATTTTTAGGCCGGTTGGCGCAGTGGTTAACGCGCTGCAGAATTCAACTCAAAGGGCTCCGGTTCGAGCTAAGATCAGACAGTATTTTTTTTTCTTTCTTAGTCGTTTTCACTCGTAGCATTCTGTGATTTTTGCTAATCTTTTATTTTTATTTTTTTAAACAAAAACTAAAAAAATTAAAAGTTTAACAAAAAAAAATACCCCAACATCAGCTGTTTTAAAAGGTTGGATGGAGAGCATATGTTTGAAGAGATTAACCGGATCTTTCAATGTTCAATGAACGGATACAGATGTAAAGGGTTGGTTGTCGCCCTCTCATTGTTTTGGTTTCTTTTTCTTATTCCACGGGAAGGTGATGAAAACTATATCTTGTTTCTCGTACTTTTACATAGAGAGTATCACCTTGGTCTTTCAATTAAAACGTTATATTTCTTCTTCTTCTTCGATGACGACTCAACATCCATTACCGGTCTAGGTCTAACCAATTGGTTTTAAGTAATCAAAGGGTTTTTTTTATTTTGTTTCTTCTTTTTTCTTTTTTTTCGTTATATTAAAATTGAAGTAATACGCTTTGTTGTGAAATCATTCACAAATACAGTTAAACCATTTGACCATAGGCAGATAAGTAACCAAAATAATGAGATAAAGTGGTAATTATTTCAATTTGTAAGAAATAAATATTAGGTTGTCAAATATCTCCC
>JXOV01013103.1:0-10086 GCA_001014945.1 Clogmia albipunctata
ATATCAAACCTGATGTAAGACTATAGTAAAGTTTGATTTATAGAATTAATTCATATAAATAAGAGTGATGTGGTGATATTTTATAAAACGAATTTCAATAGCAAATTTTATTGAATATTTTCGTTGTATAAATAACTTTCATACAATTCTTTTTGCTAAAAAAAATATCACCAATTAATCGCATGGTAACCCCTAAAGGTATTTCTGTTTGCAATGTTAGCGGATTTTAAATCAATCTTCATATTAAAATGCTGGTGGAATGACGATTATTTTGCGATTGTGATTCGTGCTTGCATTTTATCCCTTTTATGAAAATACTCATGCATTAATTCAGGTTAAATCTCCCTACCTCTCGATTGGCATTATAAATTACATTTGAATATACAAGATACAGATATTCTGAATTTTGATTTCTAAACGTTGATAAAGTCTTTGACTAGTAGTGACTGTAAAATCTGCAAGGAAATGCGAATGCCAATGGGAATAATTAGATTTATCCAACAATAAAGTCATAATCCGGTTGGATTTTAGTTTACATAATAAATAAAGGCAAAGGATTTCCTTCCATTTATTCATTCACATGAAATTCTGGGTGCCGTTTCCAATGTGACTAATCTCACTAGTTGCCTTCTAATGTTTAGATTAACCACAATCGGGCATTTGTCTGGATTCGTTTGCAAATTTTGACCAATATTAAACATGTTGAACATGGGAAGTTTAACATCCTGATTGTAATTACACTTCAATACCATGTAATGCATACTTGAATTAGTCCTCACTTCTCTAACAGGAAATAGGAAATGAATTAATTTCGTTATGTCAAAATGGAATGTTCCACTTGTTATTTGGTGAACAACAGCATCCTTTGAGCAAATTTTTAACTTTAAATTGGATTAATAAATGAATTTTAATTAATTTCTCAATTGAAGTGAAATTATTCGGAAAATTTTCAAACAAAATTGTTTTAAAACACAAATAAATTTAATTAAATTAATCAGAGTGTAATGTACATATTACTATTTTAATTAAAAACTTTCATACTTCAGTTGTGCATAATTCAAATTAAATATGTTAAACATTTCCAATTTCCTTGTTTTCATTGGAAAAAGTATTTTTGCTCTTCCGTATAGAAACATAGCCTTTTAATATCCATATGAGATTTGAAACGTTTCACTTTTACGCACTCAGTGAAAAAAATGTCCAAATTTGGTCACCATTGTTGCCATTAAACAACATAGTCGATGCTATGCCATACGACCGTGATTATGTTGCCAATTAATTAGCGTTTCCTGCTTTTAAATAATGATAATACCTATGGTTTCAACAATCATCTGCATATAATTTGCCAATTTTTGTTGGACACATTACGTAGATATCAGAGATAAATCTGCTAAACTGTAGTGTAATGCCTTATATTACTTGAAATGGAAATTTATTTTACATAAATTAAATCAAAACATATATGCCAGGCCACTATAAAATAGGCATTTGCCTTATGACCAAGTAGTTAAGTGGAAATCAAATCGGTAACTTTAAGCAAATAACAAATTTGAATTCAAGAACTAAATTTGAGAGTAAGAAATAGATTTTCGTTGTAAACACAGAGTATATAATGCTTATCGCTATTTTATTTTAGATCTTATTTTGAAAAGACAAATTACACATATTTTTTAATTAAAAAACCACTTAAATAACATCAGTACTTACCACTCCATACAATTTCGGATTTCATTTGAAATATTTGTGATACAAGTCAATTTTTAATTTTTTTCTTGTAAATAATGAAATTTAAAGTGTGTAATGAAAATTTCAGTACTCATGAATAGAGTGCAAAAAACGTTATGTCTTGTTCGGGTGTTAAGTCCTGATTTTTAACTCGGAAACGATTAAACAATCGAATTTGGCTCGAATGTTTCACACTCATTTCTCTCTTTAAAAAACAGTTGACTTTACACCCTTGTAGCACAAATAACTGATATTTCAATGCAATATGGAATGCGTCATAATCATTGAAATAGTATACAATATAAAAAAACATAAATTTACCAGTTCAAAAAGAATTGGGACTATTAAACATTTTTATGTGATTGGCAGGGTGTGAAACACTAGAATAAACAATGAAAAATTTAACAATTGATTGGGATTTTTATTTTGCATTGAAATATGAAAGTGGCACAATTGATTTTTACATGAATTTACTATGATTTGCAGTACCAAGCGATTACTGGTTTTTGTAGAGTGACAAAAGACTATTGTCCACCTGGACTCCCAGGATTACACTGTGTGCCTGGACCAAAGGGCAATCGAGGAGATATTATACAGTCATAAATTCGATAAAATATTTTGCCCACAAGATTTAATAATATATTTTAAGACGTTTGTAATTTATAAACACAACCTTAACATTGTCTGCTCATTATCCAACGGCACTATGTAATCATTGTAAAATATGGTAAATATGAAAACAAAAAATTGAATAAAGATATTTTATATATATAAAAATATATTCAACTATTAGGCGAGGACGAAATCCTGAACTAGAGACGGTTGAGACGACGTTCCTGTGGAACCGGGTGAGTAGAATTGAAAGTACAATTGGAACTATTTGCTCAAATTCAATAAATTGAATAAATTTGAATTGGTAGGTTTTGATGAAGTTCCTGGTCGAGCTGGCGCTGATAGAATTCCAGGAAAAGACGGAAAGGATGGAATACCGGGCATTGACGTTCGTAATAGGGAAAATGGAAAGGATGGTACGTTCTACGTAATTTAACCGTTTTATATTCTCAGAACTAAGGAATCCTAATATTATTTCTCGTTATTATTTTTGATTTTAACAATAATATTAGAATGTCTCGGAAAATTAAACTGCTGTATTATATGCAAAATTGCAATTCCTATCTTTAATATTGCACTGACAAAATTTAGTACTACCTGTGTTCCAACTGGCAAATTACAGAAACACTGTCTCAAAATTGGGACAGTTATTTTTGAATTTTGACAGTACAGAAGCAGTGGAGAGCAGACTGTTGTATAATATTTAATAAAATCTGGCATAAATCATGTCTTTTCCCGGTTCCAGGTGCCACTGGCCCAGTAGGACCACCAGGAGAGAAGGGATTGTCGGGCGAGAAAAGTAAGTCAGTACAGATAAAAATTCAAAAGATAAATGGATTGCATTTTTTAGTTTTAAATGGTTACATTATCCCGTGAGTTACAATACCATCAATTATTCTTTCACCATGCAAATTATGCTTTTAATGGCAATTCATGGCATTCAATGGAACTTTCGTGTTGACATTTGCTATATATGAATAAGTAACTCGAAATATATTAAGATTAATGTGTGTTCTTTGGCTTCAGAATCGAATTTTGCAAGTTGCCTAGCTACCACTTATTGAATTGTTCTGCAAAAGTGCAACTCATTGTAACAAACTAGTGTTATATTGTGGTTTTCATTAGGAGACGAATCTTCATTTATGATATTAAAAATGTGACAAGCCAGTTGAATTTAGGATATATAGTTTCCTAACAAATGATATACCATACTACGAGGGCAATCCGCAGATCCGCTCTGTGACCCAGATATTACAAAACAAGAACTGGATCATTTAAAACATTTTTAAACACTATTAAATTTATATTGTAGGAATATACCATAAACACAATTCAATTTTCTAGAACTAAGACTATTTGTTTTATAATTTCTTTTTGTTTTCAGAATTTTTTTTATTGAACAAAATCGATATAAGTCATAATCCTTCCTAAGATGTAAACTGTCCTAATGTGCTAAATAACAGGTTTATTTTACAACTTACTTCATCAACTCCAATAATATTAATCAATGATGACTTATTCATATAAATGAATGTATTGAAAAGTAATTAATATTGAAGTAAAACTAATGAAAATAAAACGCCAAAAATGTAAGAAATAGCCTAATGTATTTTTATTTGTTCAAAGTTATCGTCATAATTCATAAGTAAATTCGTAATGATTTTCGTGAAACACGTACATTAACCATTTATTCTTTTTAGATGTCTACATTATCCTTAGTCAAGTATAGGTGTGTTTTAGAGTGAATAAGAGGGAGCACAATTATGCCTGGAATTAATTGATGGATTTGTCTAATCTCTGTATGTGTTCGAACAAGGGTTATCCGGTCCCAGAGGTTGTCCTGGCAAATATGACACTTTCGGAACAGCGAGCATTCTTGGCATCAATGCGTGGAAGGTGAAGGTGAATGGCACGTTCAGTAGCGAGCTCCTGATTTCTCCCTCCATCGCTGGATCAACAGCCGTAGACTTTAGCAAGCCAGTCACCAGTAACCTTTGTTTCTCAGATTTTTCCATTCCGGGACACGTTTAACATCACGAAAATCAACCGTGTCCACATGGGAGCATATCAGTGTGTTGCAGAGTATGGAATTCCTCCTTCGGCAAACGCCACCTTTTACGTTAAAGTTCATTGTGAGTATTGCGATTAATTAAACTGCAAATTTATTTACAGAAAAAGCGATAACAAATTGAGATATTCTAAATTTTGGCAATGAATGAATTTTTGGGCCATCCTCTGATACGTGTTCGGAAGCGCATAATTTCTGCACCTAATTGCAGCCATCCAATTATGGAGTGTGACGTAATAATTGAAATAGATCGCAAAAGACCAGTTCTCTCTATGCCAATTAAGTTGAATTTCAATAATGGAACACTTTTATCCTCCAGATTGAAGCTTTTCCCGAGGCCATTAAATACTGGGAAAGACATCCCGAGAGAAAGTTGCTGGAGGCCGTCTTCCGGTATCGCAAACGGACGGGTAATTATTTAATGTGATAATTAGATAATGTCATTCGTTCATTCTCCGGAATTTCGGTCTCTACGCTTATAATTAGATATAAATCGACAACCAAATTGAATATGACAATAATGGGATCGCAGGACTATGGAGACTATCACTGTGTGGCCAAGAATAACGAGAGCTGACTTTACCGTAAGTGGTACCGTTATTGTGATTCAATAGTTTTCGGATCAAATGAGAACGATTTTTATCACGGCTCGGATTTCGTATCAACCCATCTCAGAGCACACTTCCCAAAGTATGGTCTATGGAACTCAGCCACCAAAGCATCGGTCCCTGGAAGACTTGTGTCCGCCTATGCCGGCCCCTTGCAACTGTTCGGATCCTAAGTAAACTCAATTAGCTTCGTCATGGACTTTTGATATTGATTGATTATGGATAATCGATTTTTTGTGTCCATTCTAGGAACATCAAGTCCAAGGATACGATCGTCTCCTTATATAATTTGATCGGTGGTGACCTGGTAATAACCCCAACTGACAATAAAAGCTACCCTGGGTTACCCAATGGGACGATGGGTAAGAATAAAATCTAATAATACTTTTATTACTCCTATTAAAAACATCATATATTATATCTCATATCAAAGCATTTTATTCATATTATATATTACTTCATATTATGAAAATTAATTTTTATTTCTTTTTAACTGAACCGATGATGTCTCATAACATTTAGATTTATATTGAATTTTTATTAGAATTGAAATAATGCAAAATAAGTTCTATTTTCTCAAAAAAAATAGTTGTAGTTAAAAAGTATTTAATTTCTAGACTGCGTTTTGTATGCTGTTGGGAAACCTGTTTATCATAAATTTGTGGAACAGACTTATGGAGCTTGGTTGAAGGATCCGAGCCCGAAAAACGACATTGAGGGTGAGAGAATCTGGGCGACAAAGGAGAACGACACGACCCGCCTTTATGAATACAACACTAAGCTGAGCTATCGGAACAATATTGAATCGAAAGTTTATCGACTGGAGAGGTCGTATCAGGCAAGTGATGGCATGAATGAGGCGAGTNTCGAAAAGCGACGATGAGGATGGGAGAATCTGGGCGACAAAGGAGAACAATACGACCCGACTTTATGAATACAACACTAACCTCAGCTATTGGAACAATATTGAAACGAAAGTCTTTCGGCTGGAGAGGTCGTATCAAGCAAGTGATGGCATGAATGAGTCCTATTCCATCTATTTCCGTAATTATTCGGTTTTTTTTTACTTCAATCTGAAACAGGAAAATGCGCATTTTCAATGGATTCTTCTATGTTATTACAACGAGAAGAATGAGCTCCGTGTATTTCGGTACGATTTACGGATGGAAGTCTAGTCAGGTTATTGCCAATGTGTTCAAGGTGTTCAAAGGACCGACTGTGGAGTTTTCTACGCAATCGACTCGGTCACGGATCGCTATACAAAGATTCGGTTCGCGTTCGACTTGTACCACGGTAAGATGCTTAATGACGTCAGCCTCACAAATCCCTTCCGCAAGACCACCACTGTCGGCTACAATCACCGCAGTAAGGAGCTCTACACGTGGGACAAGGGCAATCAGCTCACCTACCCCATTCGTTACCACGAAATCGGATACAATGTGTCGTCGGCAGAGAAAACGGACGACATGCTTAATCCCGCTTTGCAGAAAGGATTCGAAATCTTCCCTGATAATGAATAATGTCCAGTGCTGGAATACTGTAACCTCCTTTCAAAATTATGAGCCTATGTAGTGCTCACCACTGCATCCAAAAACCCGAGGAACAATTGATGTTTTTCCAACATTGTTCTCCTTCATCAACTATTCCTTTTCCCTCCTTTTTAACCTTTTGAAAATAGTATTGTAAATAATATTAAATATAAAAATCAAAAAAAAAAAAAAAAAAAATGTCGGAAATTTTAGTAACATATATTTAAATAAATCGTAGCCATTTGACATAAAAATCGTGAGCAAAATACCGAATAAAATATATTGTTCCGGTATTTCGAATCATCGATTTGATTTAATTGGATTTGTGGGAAACAGAAAATGAAAGCACTGAAAGGAGTGTAGTCTTTTCTGAATTATAGTAATGTTTTTACACCTTCTTTCAAAGTGTTTTGTTTCATGCATTTCATTGTAAAAGGTTTAAGTTTTGATTGTAATAAAAATAAATGCAATATTTCATTTTAAATTAAACACATTTTCAATTCAAGTTGTTACGAGTATACTATTTAAAGACAAGTTTTAACCGAAAAAACGATTGTAAGAAATCGCCGAAACGCCAGATTTTCATCGTTTCCAAATTGAAAGACCTAAGTATATTTTGCAAACCTCTTTAAAATTCACCAAAAGCTGATATTAAAAATATTTGACGTAATCTCCATCAAATGTGCAGTTTATTTCCAAAAACTACCACTTAATTTTTTGACTTTCTAATTTGCACTAGTAAAAAAAAATAGTGTGATACCCTTTTCAATATGATCTATTAAATAAGAACAATATTAAAATAAAGAAAATGTATGAGACGAAACCGTTTGAGTTTTGTCCTTTATTAAATTTAGTTATTGTAATTATTTAATGTTAATTATTTAATTTTCCTACTAGACCAATTGTTTTCAGTCCATTGTGATATGTTACCAATTTCCTGGAACTATTGCTTCCTATCATAAAGTGAATTTATAGCATTATTTAATGGTAATTTGTAAAGCACATGCTGAAGGGACTCTGCTCCGGGAGATCAAAAACAAAAGTGTTCTATTGAACTATGTATTTGTACCCATGCACCATTGCGTCAGTTGATGATGAGACTTTAAAGTGCCACAGGATGAATCTGGTCACAAATTAATTGAAGTGCATTTAGTCATTGTTTGCAATTTAATTACTTATGAAATGTTATCTACTAATTTAAGGATATTGACGATTTCCTTTGTCGTTATCGAAATTTGTTTGCAGTTACACATCCCAAACAAAATGTTAAGTAATTAGTTTTATTATTAATAATGATGGTATCATTAAAATTATATAAGTTTAAAGACAATACTTTTGGCATTGTCATCGGTATAAAATCCACTTTAGTTGTCTCAATTTCAATGAACAATTTCAATTGAATAGTGTTCTAGTTACGTAATTGTTTATAAAGTACCTATGTTTTTTTAAACTTCAGTATATTTTATTTAAGTTAAATTGTCTAAGAATCTTTTTTATTATTTGCCGTAAAAACGTTTCTAAAGAATAGTTATTAAAATTAAGTGTTAGTGGAAAAATAGATCAAAACTAAATTCGAATAATTTTCTAGAAAACGAATTTAAATTAGTTGTTTATGTATTTCTTCAATACCCGAAATTGAATCAAAAACTAATTAATGACAACAGTACTTAATGATGACCAAGAGTTAAGAAGAAGCTCGAAATTAATTTATACTCGTACTATATTAATAAAGTATTGTTTGTGAGATGGTATTATTTAACACACGAGCCTTATATAAAAGCAGTTTCAAAGCATACGAAAGTTAAATATTGGTTCTATGATTTTGTTGTATAAATAACATTTTCAGTTCTATCAAAGTGTATTTCATAACAATTATAAACTAAATGTCTGACTTAGAAATTACATATTTATATACATACACAATTATTGATTTATTTTAATAGCATTAAAATAAAATATATGAAAACAGTACACTAGCCATACAATATTTCAATCAATTAAATAAATCGCTGTTGCGAGGTTGAGCGACCGAGAGAGCTGCTTCTTAATGAGAGAGGACAGGGATAAATCTGGATGAAAAAAGTGATAAACAAGCGAAAGGCACTCACATGTTGAATGAATTGTAAATCTATTAAAAAAGGCCTTAGCAAATAAATCTTATATATATAATAATTTGAGAGGCCTATTTCACAAAATGTTCTTTTTCCATTAATTGTTTTCAGTCCACAGCTGGGCCGGATCTTTCCAAGAAACCTGCCCCAGATTGTGTTTATATCCAGTAAATGGTATATCTAAAAAATGGCTGTAAATATAATTTTCAATGAAGTGTGAAGGAAAGAAAGAAATCCTTTTAGACCAATGCATTATTTCAATGTCTATAAGACAGAAAATATAATCATTACAAATGGAGAATTTGTAATAAAAAGTAATTTTAATGACGAATATTTAAAGTAAATAACATATTCATTTAATTTTATTAAAATAATGGTATAATTAAGTGTGACTGATTTTACGATATGCAAATTTATGAAAGAAATATTTAACATTTTTAGTACACTTTCTCAGGTGTAAACGATTCTAATCATTAAAACAACACGTTCTAAAATGTTTTCAATGAAATTAATCCTTAATGGAAATATTTCACGATTCCTTTCATAACCAATTAATTAAAATTCTCTCGGCCTTAATTGATTTTTGTTACCAACGTCCACAGACACCCCTTTTGCATTGTTTGAAAGGTTTTTATTGTCTTCATTATCACAATTCAATGATGTTTTAGATTTGCGTTTATTTATTTCCTAATTATATTGATATCTAATTTTATCTCGTTTATTACTAATTTAACAATAATTAAATTTGCAGCGTAAATATTTACAATCTAGTAAAACAAGTGTTAATAATTTTAAAACGATTTCGAATTATTTTCACAGAATAAATGCTATTCAAGCTTAAGAATCTAGTACAATATTTAATTATTTAATTATCTGTATGGGTGGATGGAAGGCAAATGTAAACAAAATACGAACTATGTTTAACAAGAGTATCAGATCGGCGATGGGTTTCACAAAAAATACTCCTAGTCACGTTCTATATTCAGAATCAGGAGTCTTGCCACTAGACAAACAAATTGAAATAATGACCACAAGAGACACAATAAGAAGTATAGACTGCAATAACACAAACAAATCTGTAATTATAAACTATGTAAATTTAAATAGTAGATTTAAAAAAGAAAAAAGTTTCTTACAAAAAATTGTAAATAAATTTAGAAAAGATATAACTGAAGCCTACACAAATACTGATCCTATGTCTTATCTACAGCCTCTTAAAGATAAAATATGGGGCGAATGGTCTCAAGATTTCAATAAAATAGGAACGGAAAAAGGTAAAATGTATATTGAATTCAATGATTCACCAAGGAGGGCAGCATGGAAAATGAATAAAAATGATTAATAGATTTAGAACAGGTTTTGGAATCAAATTAGAAAACGAAGACTATATATGTCAAATATGTAATACTAAAAACAACATCTATCATAAAATT